>VWZT01002970.1:219-35251 GCA_013397055.1 Pachycephala philippinensis
CCCCGGGGTCCCTCCGCACCGGGACCGGAATCACCGCGTGTCCCTTGCAGCCCGGGGGTCCCGCGCCCAGCGCGGAGATGGGGGCCGGGCGGTGGGACCGGAGCCCGGCTGCCCCACCCCGGGTGCCTCCGTTCCGCTCCTCCTGGCTCCGGTATCCCTGCCCCGTCCCCCCGCCCCTTATCGGCGCTGCCCGGCCCGGTGTCTCGCACCTCCCGCCCTATCGCTGCGTGCAGCCGGTGCCAGCGCCCGGCCGTGCCCGGGACACGGGGCAGCCGCAGCCGGGGTCGGGGTGCCCCCGCGGCCCGTCTCCCCGCCCAGCTGGCTCCGGAGGCTTCGGGTGCCCTCTGCCCGCTGGGAACCCATCGCCCATGGGCCGGGCTCCCTCGGGAGCGGTTGCTCCCCGTTCGGAGCCCTCGCCAGGACACCCCCGTTTCCCGGTTTCCCCCCGTTGCAGAGCCGGGACCGACTGACGGCTCAGGCGGGAGATGTGGCCCTTGGCAGATGTTGATGCTGTTGGCACTCGGTGGCCCGTGACCAGCAGCGTGGCCTGGCAAGGCTGAGTCACGGGGACTGGCTACGTGCCACTGTTTGTAGAAGTCGTCCCTTGGACTTTCTATTAGACATTCCTTTCAAGAATGTATCATTAGTTGTTTTGGCACCCTCCAGTCTTTGCTGTTGTATCTTACTCAGTTCTTTGCAATTCTCTGTATTTATCCACCTAATGGTGACATGTAGATCCTTTCTACCACACCTTCTTGTTTCCAAGCCTAGTTTAAACATAGCACTTGGGGTAGGCAAAGTCTAAAGGATTTGAAATAAGTTTTGTAAGTAATGTTCTCTTATTCCTGAGCAATTTTCACAGAGGCTAAATTCTACTGGAATTATTTTTGCAGCATTCACAGTGGGGATTCCTGCCCGTGGTCACCGATCCTCTGGTGAGTACTGTACCCCTGGTGATCCCCTGGAGCTCAAACCGAACCCCTCTGCTGCTGATGTGTAAGTCTTCGCAAATAAAACCTCTCCTGAGGAACACAAACGCTGCGTTGCAGCAGCCCTGCTGTGGAGTGGGCAGTGTTGGAACAACTTCGTTAAGTATGTCACGTGTGTGAAACTGGCCCTGTCTGTGGTTTGTAGGTGCAGCCGTGTCCTGAGTGTCCCCAGGGGGGATGCTGGTGTGCCAGGCCCCCTCCTGATTATCCCAGGTGCACAATCTTCTCACTCGCCTACAAAACCTGTGGGCTGCAGGCCGCTCCTGAGCTGGTGCAGGTCAGCCTGGGGCTGGAGCAGGTATTTTATCTCCCGTCACAGCCCCGGGGCTGGGCTTTGGTCCTCTCTCTGTTCTAGACTGCCTGCTACCCACATAACCCTTACCTTGTGACCGACTGGTGGGCCATGGTTTTCCCAGAGCAGTTCCTGGAAACACTGAAAAAGACCTCTCTGAGTACTTACAACCTCTTGTTGTGTGACTTATCTCTCTGGCTGCTTAGCCCATCCATAGACGTTTGCTTTGGGAACTAAATAACTGAGCTCCCTTGGAAGCTTTTAGGCCATTTCTCCACTTGTTCCTTTCACTCTCCATCTGATTCCCCCCTCCTAGAAGTACTGTGGGAGCAGAGCTATCACATCACCCACCTTGGTGTGAGCCAGCCAAAATCAGTCACCTGCCAGCAAGGGCTGGCAAAGTTCTCTTCAAAACCAGCTGTAAGAATTGCTGAAGGGCCACAGTGTCACTGCAGAAGTATTTTATTTTCTTGTTCTGCGCTCAGGTTTTGGGTATGATGTGGGCTTGCTCAAATTCATCACCTCTGTGGCAAACCCACATCTGAATTATTTACATTACACTTTCTCCCAACATGCCAGTAGACAATTTTGTAAAGACCAGACTGTAATGTTGGTTGAAATCCTATCTATTTAATCCCACCTCACTGCTGGATTGTGGTGTGTGTTTTTTTCACTGACAGAATAAAATTACTCTCCATTTGTTAATTCTACACTATGCCATTAATTGCTGCTATTTCTGAAAAAGGAAATGTATCGCATTCCAAGTAATGAACGATCTTTATGCTGTTGAGTTTGAATATGGAATATGATTTCTCAAATCCCAGTGCCCTACTACATGTATTAATTTAATCTCTCCTTACCAGCCAGCTCTAGGTAATTAGTTAGTCTGCAGTGCCAGGAGTCTGTGGGAAGTAACTGAAAGAATCAAGTCTGGTTTTCTTAGAAATGAATTCGGGTTCATGGCTACAGACCACTGAGGGATCTGTGGGTTGGAAAGTTTAAAGATCCCTTGCTGAGGGTTTAGACACAGAAGTTAAATAAATCATGGGAGAATGCAGCACGTAATGTTTGAATTATGAAGCATGCATTACATTGGGTGGTTGTGCTTCATGAATGATAGTGGTTTAGACTCTCAGGAAAAAAATTAATGTTTTCCTGAAACAAGCTCTGGTTGGGCAACATGAAGGCGTGACAATGCAGCAGGGTCTAGGCAAAATATAATCATCGGAGTTGGCTGTATTAATTTGATTTTTAAAATGATCAAGCATATTTTAAAAACAATTTCCGGATGATTTGATGCTATCTTTAAAATGCCAAAATAAAAATCATCTGAAAAGCATAAATTTGGTTACTAAGCAGTTCACCATGCAATATTTACATGTATAACCAGCTTTTACTGTGCTGAGTAACCCTGCTTGTTCAGTAAAACTGCTCGTACAGGCTGGGGTTATTTCTGGGCATAGTTAGAGAGAGTCATGAGCTGCTGCTGTTGGAGATAACTTTGTGCACGTAAAGCAGTGGCTTTGGGTGGGTTTTTTAATGTATTGTACTTATTATAGGCAAAGATTAAACAAGGGCAGTTTAGATCAGTAACAGATGCAGTATCTAAAGTTTGAGTACCCTGAAAGTTTGTCAGTGTCTGATGACAACAAGATTTAATGCTATAAAAAGAAGTAAAAACTTGCTGGTGTTGCTGAAGGGACCTTCTAATCAGCTCCTCTGGTGCTTCTTTACAGATGCACAGCCACTCTCAGAGCTGCGGGGTCTGTGTCAGCAAAGGGATGTGTCACCCCCTGAGACCAGACTGAGTCCCACTGAGCTTATTTAGAAAGAGATTTTACAGAAAAGCTGTGCTGTACCTGAGGAACAGAAAATGCTGTGTGTGAGGAGTGGGCTGAGTTTCGAGGTACACCCTGCACAGGGTTTGCTGCTGGATCTTGGAAGGCCCGAGCTCTGTAAATGAAACTGAGCTGCAGTCTGGGAAATGCGAGGCTCTGAGTAAAAAAGACACTTTGAAAACATGCTCAGAATTAGGTGAGAGAATGTGCCTGCCTGAAATCTGAAGCTGCAGCTCTCGGGCAGAAAGAGCTGCTTGCCTTCAGTCAGTTTCTCTGCCTCTCTTAGTGACTACACATTGAAATAAGGTTTATTAATACCTAGGAAGTTCTTGTGACTGCGAAAGAGACTTCTGGGATCGTAGTGCTCTGCCAGGTATGAGCTAGGCAGGGTGGTAATTGAATTTTAAGGCTACAAATCATACTAAATGTTGTATTTTGATTTCTCAGCACTGCTGCTGAGAAAATCCCAAGGGAAGTCACGGGCTAAGGATACTGCACATCATTTCATTCCTAAGATGGCAATGTTCCCTGGATAGAACAGACATACCTTACCACTCACTTAAGACTAAATGACTTAGCTGGCTCACAGTCCAATATAAAACAGTTAAACTGAGAAAATTCAAAATCATTTGGGGAAGAGTTGCTGTTCTGTCACTCCCATGCTGTCAGTATGTGATATTAATATTAATGGTAAACCTAAAGGTAAAGGGAGAATAATTACCAAGGGAAACTAAGAAACTAAATAATCTCAGAATTCAAAGAACAGAATTGCACCAAATGTTTTCTGGCATTGAACAAATCTGGATAAATTTTTCAATGTTTACTCATTTTGGATGTATGAAATTGAGCAAGATTTCAGGGCCTGAATTAGTTTTTAGTGCCGTGGTGTACAAAGAAGTCTTTATTTTGGATTTGGCAGCAGGATGATTTAGGTTGCTTTGGATGGGTTGAGGAAGGAGAAGATGACAAAAATAACCTGGCATCCAACAGCATTTAAATACAATATTTAACTTATCTGCACCTTGAGTAATTCTCAATAATTCCATATGAACACAAATCTGCAACAAGACTGCATAATGTGTGTTTATCTTAATCCAGTGGCATTAATAATTCTCATTCCAGAATCAGGATGTGCTCATATGGAGTAAAACGAGCCAGCCAGCCAGGGTAATTCCAGGGACAGGTTTCACTGAGTGAAACTGTTCTGTGTCAGCCCCAGCCAGGCAGAGAGAAGCTGATGTCACAGGCTGCAGGTGACTCAGGCCGGAGCTGTGCCCGGGCTGTGGCACGGGGTGAGCTGCTTCCTGCCCTGACTCAGCCCTTGGAGCTTCCCCCTCCTGCAGCACCTTCCAGAGCAGGAGCTGGGGTGTGCAGAGTCACCCCATCCTGCCCAGCTCCTGTGCGTGCCTCGGGCAAGTGGAGCCCCACGGGGACTTTCTCTGCCAAAAAATCCTCAAATGCAAAATACCAAACTTGCATTTTTTCAAGAAATAATCACAGCTGCTGGTGGGTGTAAATAAAGTATTTAAAAAAAAAAAAAGAAAGAAAAAAGTGACACACATACACAGAAAAAAATGTTCATTATTTCCATCAAAAGTCTTGCCAGAGATCTTATCACTATTGCTAAAGTAGCCTGTGCTGCCAGAACTTATCAGATATCATCTCCCTTGAATTGGTGTCATAATGCCACTTGATGTTTCTTTATAAAGAAAGTGTTCCATGGCATGCTTATATCCCACTCCTAGATGTGATGTTTATTGTCAAAAGATGCATAATTGTCAAAGCTTGGGTCTATTTCTGTGTTCATTATCTGTTGTCAGCTCCCTTCTATTTACCCCAGGAGCAGTGTACCTGAAAGGTTGTGGGGCCTAGGTAAGCACCCAGAACAGGGAGAGCACTTATCTGTTCCTGTGTGCAGCACTCGGGTTGTGTGTAGGTGTGGTGAAACAACTTTTGGAACCATAAATGTAATCTTGATAGCACTTGCATGGAAACGGTGCTATTGTATGGTAATGAAACTGGTGTAATCAGCCTGGAGTGAAACTGGTGACTAATTCAAAAAGCAAACTTCCTGTCTGCAGAAAAAGCCCTTCTGTAGAAAAATGCCTCTTCTTCACTACCCCGTGGCACAGTGTCACATTGCAGAGTTAACTCTGCTGCTGGGAGTGCTCAGATACAGCAGATAATTATCCTTTGGAGTTTTCACTCTTGAATTTGCTTAATTCCTCAGTCTCCTGACCAGGAGCAAAGAGTTTTACTGACAGTCTTGTATCAGGGCAGGGAGGAAGGAGTGCTCCAGCTGGGATCTCTGGGGCTGAGATGGGAGAGTCCCGGAGGTCCCAAAGAAGCAGCAAGTGGGTCACCAGGTGGTGATGGACTTTCCCTCCGTGTGAGGAATCACTGTAACAGTCTGCCTTTGGTCTGGGGTTGGTGTAAAACTGCTTGGGGGTGTTGGGAGGTAGTGAGGTCTGGGGAATTTTCCCATTCTTCACTCAGCTGAGAAGGATACCAAAGACCAGATTTTGGGAAGGATGGCATTGTTTCAGCTCTGAGACGTGGGCTGTGCTGTAAGTAGTGCACAGAATAGCTCCTGCAGTACCCAGCAGAGTTCTGCTGCCTTTGGTCCTTGAAAGCATTCAGGTGTAAATATTGATTATTCTTTAAATGTCTGTAGACTTGTATTTGAGCATTTTAAAGTCATTTGGGGGTAAACATATCAAAGGAGATAAGGATTTTTTGAGACCCATGTGAGGCTCAGTCTGATGTCAGTTGTTTGCAGCCTCAATAGGCTCCAAATCTCTTGCAATCCTTTAACACAAAGCCATGTTTTCTGATTGTTTTACAAGGGCTGCTGCTGTTTCTGGCTGGTCAAGCCTGAAGGGATCATTGTGACTGACCACTGATTGTGTCACCAGCCTAAGGACTGTTTCATCTTCCAGGCCTTCAACTGCTGGGCCGGATTAAGGTGAACACAGAAGCAAACTGAGTCTTGCACCACGGAGCCCTGCAGATAACCCCACCCAGCCGGGCCGGGGCGGGCACAAACAGAGCTATCGACAGATGAGCTCTGAGGGTGAGCAGATAAGAGTCAGTGATGTTGATAGCGCTTGATCTGTGAGCCATGTTCGATATTGTCAGCCAGGGCAGTCAGGAATGCTGATGTGACCACAAGCCCTTGGAGGATTTGTGTGGAGGCTGGTTATTGTCACAGCCTGTCAGGACACAGCCGGCTCCCCAGGGGCTGTGTCCCTCGGGCTCCCTGCCCCACTGGGAACCCACTGCTCGGCTTCCTGGAGGCCCTTCCGTGTGCCAGAGTCCACAGCTGCAGCAGTGAGTATGAAATATTAACGCTCACTGAATGGAGATGTGTTTCCATTTCTGTGTACTTTATTTTGTCATTAATAGTTCCATTGAGAGGACACCACTGTCCACCGGTGCAGTGACCTCCACTGGTGGCACCGTACTGCTCCCAGTAAAACACAGCCCAAACCAGCCCTGTCACGTGAGAAACATTGGCTTGTCATGTACCAGAAAAAAGGGTAAAAATTACTTCAAACACGAATTGGTTCTGTTTGTGGTCCATCACTTCACAAGGCTGAGGGACGTGCAGCAGACTTACAGAGGCAGGTCCTGCAGCTCAAGTGGATTGAGGCTGACCAGGCAGTCGTGGCTGAATGGAAGCACATCAATGTGGAATCAGGAGCTGATCCACAGTAACTGGGGAGGAAAACACAAGTTGCTTTATTTACAATAAGCATATTTCCCAGGACAGAGTTGAATTCAATTTGTTTGTCCCACTTGCAAACAGCCAACGAGATCCCAGATCCTAGGACCTGTTCCAATTAATCCTGCTAATGCTGCTGTTCATTTTATTATCGACTGCTCAAGCAGAGATGAACTTTGAGGCTCTCTCAGCATCACTGGGACAGATGTGGCATTTTAACACTGTCAGCAAAACAAAATGTCAGGATGGTCAGAGTTTCAGTTTTCCTCCTTGAAGGGTTTTTGCCTGGTTGTCCCCCAGCAGCAAAGCCTGCAGGCTGCTTCCCCTGCCAGCAGATCCTTTCTGGGTAATGGTGAACTAAAGTTAAAACTTGATGCACCGTCACAGATGGCATCCAGGCACAAATGTCTGTCAGAAACCAGTTTATCAAAATCACTGAAAATTCTAATTCTGTTCTCCAGAGTGCTGACAGCAAACTTGATAGCATCAGCAAATTTTGGGTTTGCACTCTGGTTTTCAAGGCATTAATACAAATACAAGTCATAGACAAAGCTCTGGTATGTCTTCCAGTTTCATGGCAAACTATTGGCACATCAGAAGTTTCTAAACAGGTTATTTATCTTCTAGGTGCTTTCCCAGACTGTTTAATGAAGTGCTGCAGTGTTCAGCCAGGTTTGTGGGCTCTGAGGTGACTGACTAATGCAAACAGATATCTAAGAGTAGGGTTTGATTTCAGTGTTAACAAGTGCCTTGGAACCTGTCTTTGTTCAGTAAACAACATATTTCATAGTTTACATCAGATTGAATCCTTCTGCAAATATAAACAAATACGTTCATGGAATAAGAAAGTAAACTCTGTGACACTCATGGCTGCAGTGACTAATCAATTAAAAAGTCTTTTTATTGTTGACTATTTAAATTAAAGCACCCAGCCCTGTAGTGCATGGCACCTGAAGCAAGAACAGTTTGGGGTCTGCACAGCCCGGAGAAGTGTTTGGAAGAGGTTTAGGATCTCGTGATTCCTGGAATGTGGAAGGAATGTGTCAGTTCTCTGTGTCATGAACTCAATCTGCACTGTCATTGCTTAAATAATGATTTTAAAGCTCCTTTTAGTCTTCCTGATGACAGACTCTGCTATGAAAAGACTCAGGGGCTGAGCAGGGAGGGTCTCTGTCCTGTGGGGAAGGGGCTGTCTGCTGTTCCTGACGAGCTTCCAGCTGGCTGGGGAAGGCTTGGCACACAGGGACACGGGAGCGTGTGGGACTGCTCTGTCTACCGGGTTCACACCTGTGCCAGTACCTGGCAGCTATAAATACCCCCAGAGCCTGAGTCACGCCTCGTGTGGCACCAAAAGCCTTTCCTGCCACTCCAGGAGTGGAGGCAGCGGCAGAGCACGTCAGAGCTGGGACATTTTACAAGGTGTGGTGCTGACTCAGGACAGCTGCAGCCAAATCTCACCATTTTCCTGACCAATAAACAGAATGAATCAGTAGCAACCCAACAAAAGCCCACGACTTGAACTGCACGGAGTGTCCTTCTGCCATCCCAGAACACCGAGCTCCAAACCCTGCATCCACCTCAGGGAGGATCCAGCTGGGGCTGTCGGGGCTGGGGCACCAGCACGGGCAGTCAGCTGCCTGAGAGGATGTCCCAGCACTGTGATGAGCGTGCCCTGTGGCTCTGGATAGCCGTGACTGGGAAAAAGCAGTAAAAGTCACCTGGGACAGTAAAACCCCAGTAAATGGTACTGTTGCCTCTGTATTGTAGCTGTACCAGGAGTCTGCAAACAGACAGCCCGTGCTCTTACTACAGTTACTTCACTTCTAAAATAGCACATTGGTAGCAAAAGTACAATTTCAAAGTAAAGTTTGGTGTAGATAAAGACCAAGCCACCATTCCTACTCCTACTTACCGTATGGAGAAGCCACTGACTGTTACAGCTCTGCCAATAACTGAGCTCACAGCACAATGAAACTCTGTAAATAGTATTTAAGCGTTGACAGTATTTAAACGTTTAACTCACCGAGCCTGGTGTGAGTACACTTTCTCAGCATTAGGAAATCTATTGCTTAATTAATGTTTTATGGCAGTTTGCATATATAAAGCACTGTATATGAATGCTGAGTATGATTCAGTTGTCAGTATCTGAACATGAATTACATTTCACACAGGGTTTGGGAGAAGAAATTCCATAACATTAGGCAAAATGGCTTATGCATTCCCAGTAATTTTACATAAAATCTATTCATAGTGCCCGTTGACTGGAAACAATATATGGGATTCTTTTAGTTGAACTACTTAATTCAGCAGATAACCACTGCTGCTTCATAGTTCACAGATGAGAATGTAAGGGAGCAGCTGAGGCATCCAGTTGAATTCGATTAATGACAAAGGAACGTTTCAGAGGACAGAGGGGACACTGTCCACTGTGCCCACAGCACAAACAGGGAGTGGAAGTGACCACTTGAGCTGAGCAGTAAAACCCGAGACCTGATCTTGCCCCAGAGCTGATTCTGCCCCACAGGAGGTCCTGTCTCACAGCTGATCCTGCCCCACAGGAGATTCTGCCCTGGAGCTGATCCTGCCCCACAGGAGGTCCTGTCTCACAGCTGATCCTGCCCCACAGGAGATTCTGCCCCGGAGCTGATCCTGCCCTATGGATGCTAAAAAGCTTTAGCGGAGAAGTTTTCAGCTCTCAGCAGCAGTTTGTGAGAGCTCTGTTCTTTCTCATGCAAAACTATGCAAAACATGATAAAGTTTTCTGTAAACAGACTTTGCTAATCTTGCACCTGCGTTTATAATTAGAATTGTTGTGATACTGACTAGAGAAATGAATAATGTGTGAATTGACCAATCACCCTGATAGGTAGTTAGTTAGAGGTCCAATACCTCTTGCCTTTTAAGAAAACACTAAAAGAACTAAACACATAAAAACCTGTCCTTTATTAAATAAATAAATCAATCAATCCATTCCTTTCTGCTGATCACTCGCGTGTCTGAGTCTTAATTGCCTCTTGGCACTGCCGACAGCAACACTGCCCCACAGGAGGTCCTGTCTCACAGCTGATCCTGCCCCACAGGAGATTCTGCCCCGGAGCAGATCCTGCCCCGAGCCAGCCCAGAGGCATGAGGAGTTGTGGGATACAGCCAGGCCTGAGTGGTCCTGCCAGATCCAGACTGTCATCGTGATTTTTTGTGATGTTCCATCAAAGTGAGACAGTGCTTATCACTTCTGAATTTGTCTTTCTTTACTTTTGATGATATCAGATTTCTTAGGGCCTAATACTGGAGGGCCATTGTGGAGTGTAGTCTTAGCACAGCAATTACCAGTGAAAAAGGGGAAATTGGGATGAAATAATTCCCCAATACTGTCTGACTCATGCAGAAATTTCTAACGGCAGAAAATTTCTTTCTGCTGTTATTTGATGAAGCATTGTTAGTACTCAAATAGCGAAACACTTCTATAAATTGCCTTTTTTTCTCTGTGCTGAGTATCTTGCAACTTGGCGACAATGCTCTGGGTGTTTGTCACCAGAAGGTGACAGTTTGAGCTCATGGAGAAAATTATTGCAATACACACAGTAACAGAACAAGCTCTCCTTGTCCATTGTTTTGGACAAAATCCATGAAATCTCACTCAGAAAGATGCAAAATCAGACCCGAGGGCTCCTGGTACTGGTTATTTCTTATTTCCTCTTTTCCTCTCCTGTTTCATGCTTCCTTGGGGCAGATCCCCTGGAGTTGTCTCAGAGCTCGAAGGGAGTTGGTCAGACATCCCTGTGTGAGTGAAACCCCCTCTCAGCACCTGTGTGCCCAGAGAGGATCCAAAGGTGGGACCTGGTCCCATGGGGGCCCAGCAGCCTCAGCTGTTTATGCTGTTCTTGCATCTTCAAACTGAGCAAGAGAGGTGTGAGGCTTCTCCCTGCTGTCAGCACATCTGCAGAGATAAATGGTATCCCAGCCCTCTGCCTTTCCTGGGTGCTTCTGCTAAATCCCGAATGCCTAAATGCTGCTGGTGGAGCTGGGTGACTCAGGGGCTGCTCACGGGGTCAGATCACTGGGCCAGGACTTGTTCCTGTACCCTGATCCGTGTGGTGTGGGTGGGTGCAGTGGGGCACCCAGAGCACGGGGGTTTGGTCACGGGCAGCGCTCCCAGCCCGGCTTCTCACACTGGCCCTGTCACTGAGCAAACACAGCCTTCAAGTGCCCTGCAGGGACAGAGCCTCCCTGCTCCTGCCCGGCCTCTGGCCCCTGGGAGCCTGTGGGACTCCTGCTCCAGCAGCATTTGGGTCTTTGGTGTTTAACAGAACCACTCCAGAGATTTCACCCATCCACAGCCTGGATGTGAGACCTCTGAGGGGCAGCGCTCACCCAGCCACAGCCTTGGGTGGGGCAAAGCTCCTGGCCCACAGCCTGCCTCCTGTCCCTGGCCCACGGTCTGCCTCCTCTCCCTGGCCCACAGCCTGCCTTGTCTCCCTGGCCCAGCACAGCGTGGTTTGGACTGTAAGAGGCTGTGGAAGGAGCTGAACATGGGAGAATTGAATTGTGTTTCTCTTCAGTTAGTTATTTCTTGTACCTGCCTGTAAGAGATCTTTGGGGTGCAAAGGAAGGAGACAGCGAGGAATGAAGCATCACTCTTTCTACTGGCACAGGAACAACGGAGTTTAAGGAAGTTACATGTATCTATATGTATATAAAATATAAACTGTGGTAATATATACTTATATACACAAGTGTTGAATATATATTTAAATATATAAATGTAGATTATGTGTGTTTATATGTAATACATGCTCTATATACTTCTCTCTTTAATAGAATACAACTATTCCACATTAAAAATACATCTAAAATTCTATATTCCCTATGGTTTCTGCTATTCTGCCCTGGGAATTACAGGCATCATCCCCCCCACCTTATTTCCTAGGGATTCTGTGACCTGAGCCCACCACCCACAGTTCAGCCCACAGCCAGGCTGGCTCCCTCCTCCCACAAATCCTCTTTTTCTTTCTTTCTTAGGCTTTCTGTTCCTGATAAAATTGTTATTCCAGTTTCCAGCTCTTCCTAAATGACTTGCAGAAGGCAGTGACAGGTTGCAATTTTAAATCCACTTAGCTGGGTTTTTTTGTGAATAATCCTGTTTGACAGGCTTTCCTGCTCTCCCTCCCTGTCATTAGGCACGGCTGCAGCTCCGGCTGTGCCAGGAGCAGGGGAATTGGTTTGGTTGGGGACACAAATGAGAGAGGGGGAGATTTTCAGCTCCTGCAGCCGAAACAGAAACAACAGAACTGCTGTCTGGAATCCAGCTGAAAAGCAGTTTGATTGGTTAGATACCATGAATATCTATTAATTAATGGTTGAACTGACATTTCAGTATTGTATTTGAGTAACTTGCTCTGTGAAAAGTTGTAATTTTATTCATACAGTTTTTAACAATGATCTATGAGATATTATGAATCTCTTTTTATTAGTGCTTAAGTTAATGCTTTCCAATAGCGGGGATGGGACAGCCACAGCTTCTCTGGGCAGCCTGTGCCAGGGCCTCGCCCCCTCCCAGGGAAGAATTTCTCCCCTACACATCTTTGCTGGCTCGGGGAGGACAGCCCTGAGCCGCGGGACACACCCGGCAGCAGCCGAGTGCTTGCACCCCTGGCCCGGCATGGCACGGCCGGTGGCTGCTGCCCTGCTTCCCTGCCCCGGGGTCAGAGGCAGCCCGGGGCGATGCCCAGATGAGCCTGTGGGTGCTGAGCTCTGCAGATGGGGGTTTGCACCCAGACCCATCCCTTCTCCACGCTCAGAGAGGGTGCTGATGTGAGGGGCCAGCGCACCGGGGTCCCTCCGTGCTCACCCGGCTCCCTCAGTGCTCACCCGGCTCCCTCAGTGCTCACCCGGGGTCCCTCACTGCACACCCGGGTCCCTCAGTGCTCACCCGGGTCCCTCACTGCTCACCCGGGTCCCTAAGTGCTCACTGGGGTCCCTCAGTGCTCACCCGGGTCCCTCAGTGCTCACTGGGGTCCCTCAGTGCTCACCCGGGTCCCTCAGTGCTCACTGGGGTCCCTCAGTGCTCACCCGGGTCCCTCAGTGCTCACTGGGGTCCCTCAGTGCTCACCCGGGTCCCTCAGTGCTCACTGGGGTCCCTCAGTGCTCACCCGGGTCCCTCAGTGCTCACTGGGGTCCCTCAGTGCTCACCCGGGTCCCTCAGTGCTCACTGGGGTCCCTCAGTGCTCACCCGGGTCCCTCAGTGCTCACTGGGGTCCCTCAGTGCTCACCCGGGTCCCTCAGTGCTCACTGGGGTCCCTCAGTGCTCACCCGGGTCCCTCAGTGCTCACTGGGGTCCCTCAGTGCTCACCCGGGTCCCTCAGTGCTCACTGGGGTCCCTCAGTGCTCACCCGGGTCCCTCAGTGCTCACTGGGGTCCCTCAGTGCTCACCCGGGTCCCTCAGTGCTCACTGGGGTCCCTCAGTGCTCACCCGGGTCCCTCAGTGCTCACTGGGGTCCCTCAGTGCTCACCCGGGTCCCTCAGTGCTCACTGGGGTCCCTCAGTGCTCACCCGGGTCCCTCAGTGCTCACTGGGGTCCCTCAGTGCTCACCCGGGTCCCTCAGTGCTCACTGGGGTCCCTCAGTGCTCACCCGGGTCCCTCAGTGCTCACTGGGGTCCCTCAGTGCTCACCCGGGTCCCTCAGTGCTCACTGGGGTCCCTCAGTGCTCACCCGGGTCCCTCAGTGCTCACTGGGGTCCCTCAGTGCTCACCCGGGTCCCTCAGTGCTCACTGGGGTCCCTCAGTGCTCACCCGGGTCCCTCAGTGCTCACTGGGGTCCCTCAGTGCTCACCCGGGTCCCTCAGTGCTCACTGGGGTCCCTCAGTGCTCACCCGGGTCCCTCAGTGCTCACTGGGGTCCCTCAGTGCTCACCCGGGTCCCTCAGTGCTCACTGGGGTCCCTCAGTGCTCACCCGGGTCCCTCAGTGCTCACTGGGGTCCCTCAGTGCTCACCCGGGTCCCTCAGTGCTCACTGGGGTCCCTCAGTGCTCACCCGGGGTGAGGAGGAGCTCTGGGCGGGGGACTCTGGCTCAGTGGGTGACACCTCTGCTGATTGCTCCCTGGTAGTGCCAGAGTCAGCAGGGATGAACCCAAGGATTTGCATTTGATACCATTATGGAAGGAAGCTATTTCAGTAAAACCTGACTTTTCCACTGGGAATTTGTGCATGTATTCCATTTTCAGTGTTGATTCACAATAAAGTCGGGCTCTTAAGGACAGGGCCATGTCCATCAGTGTCCAAGAGCTATTTCCTCCTCAGACCTGGGCCTCCTTCTCTCCCTTTGCCCACGCTCAAGCCCCCGGGTCAGTGTGGGCTCTCTCAGACGTGTCTCACAGAGCCCTGCGGTGCCCGGAGCCGCTGCCAGAGCTGTCACTGGGGTGGGGACAGCGGGCAGCAGTGCCACCGGGGCTCTGAGGCCCTGGCTGGGCACACACAGGGGCCAGGCCTGCTGCTGGGGCCAGCCCTGGGCACTTCTCTCTTCCTGACTCGGGCTGTCCCAGGGCAGGGATGTCCCTCGGGATGGCCCTGCCCGGGGATGCCCATCAGGATGGCCCTGCCCAAGGTTCTCTGTGGCACCCCAGGGCCAGGACCCTCAGCCAGGCACAGGGACCTCAGTGACAGCAGCAGCAGGACCAGCCCTTGGAGCCAGGGAGCTCCACCAGCCCCAAACCATGTGCCAGGCGAGATAACACCATGCAGGAGAGCTGTTATTTGGGCTGTGCCTTTCTTCCTCAAGTTTGCTTCCTAGATTGAGCCCTGCCCTTCCAGAGGCACTGCCAAGACCGTGACATTTTATTGCATATGGCCTCCATTGTGCCAGTGCCCTTGCCACGCCAAATAAGTTCAGGCTTCTCACATAAGTGCTTTTGACAGGAATTTTGAATAGGCTGGAATGAATGTGATGAACACTGTAATAACAGCTGTTAGCTTTAGCCTGCCTGAACCATGCACTGCACGCGTTTGCAGTGTTGTGTCCCTTCATGTTGAAGCAGTCTGGGAAAATTCATTTATTTTGTTTCTTATTGATTAGTTTAAAAGGTTTTTGCTTACCCTGTGCTCTGCAAGAGATATAAAGCCAGTCATTTTGAAAAACTAATGGGATTTTTCAAATTGTAACAGACACATTTATTGCCATCGTATTTAAGAACAATTTGCCTCACACGAAATTGTCCAAGTAATCGGCGCACACGGCACATTCACTTGGAGATGTTTATTATTCTGAAGGGGAGAGAGGGAAATAAAAAAATAACCTCCTGTTGCCTTTTAATTGCTCATTTCCTGCTCGAGACAGCAAATGCCATTTGGCTGCTGTAGGAGAGATAAATGGGCGGGCCGGGTTCTGCCTCCACCCGGGAGCCAGAGCTTTGTTCATTAGTACAAAACCAAACGGAAAAAATAATCATTCGGAAAGCAAGCCAGAGGTAGCATTACTTTCTTAAGCAAGGAATAAATGCAGATTATTTCCTCCAAATGCATAAAGGTTCCACCTATCATGGCACTAATTGATTCAATTCCCCTGTGCTGCTGCTGAGCAGATGGGTTTATCCTTGTGCTTCAAACCAGAGGCTTGGGAGTAGAGTGGATAAAAGCTCTGGCCTTTCCCCTCAAGTGCAGCTCTGGTTTAAGAGGGATGTGGGGCTGGTCTGCCCCAGCAGTTCTGACTTTACGTATGGGAGTTCATTCCTGACCCATTATTTACATCTCATTTATAATTCATTTTCTTTAAAAAAGATGGTTTCCCTACAGTTTTCCTGGACTGATAAAATGTCTGAGATACGATTAAGGGCAAAATATCAAGTCTAGACGGTTTGTGAGATTTCAGGTCCAGGATGGTGCCAATATGACACAGAACAAGCAGCGAGGTGGCACAGCTGGGAGAGCAGAAGCAGCTCCCTGGGGCAGGCAGGGCTGGGGGCAGCGGGAGCAGCGGGAGCAGGAATCCCAGCGGAACGTGGGCGCTGCTGCCGCGGGTGCCGGTGTGATGTGTGGGGAACCAGCGCCCAGGAGGTCCCCGTGCCGTGAATCCATCTGCTGGGCACCTGCTCCTCGTTCCCTCACACCCCTCCTGTGTCCCTTCCTCCCAGGCTCTCCTGGCCCCTCGGAGCGGGAGAGGTCGGGGTGGGCAGCGCGGCGCTGGGAGGGGGCACAGATCCCAAACACTGGGCTGCCCGGGGTGGGCTTCTTCTGGGGCCAGGAGGTTGGAAATGGCAACACATGGAGAATTCTGCTCCACTTTGAGCCCCAGCCTGGGCACAAGGGGGACATCACATCCCCACTGTATGGACACAGCTCCAAGGCAACAGTGCACAGCACAAGAATCTGGGTTAGGTCAGTGACTCCATGGAATCATGGAGTATCCTGAGCTGGAAGGAACCCGAAAGGATCATCGGGTCCAGCTCCTGGGTACCTCCTGGCTACTGAGGTCTGGACCCTCAGCGTGAGGGTGGCTGGCGTGGTGCTCTCTGGCAGGGCAGCACAAACAGCCCACGTGCAGCCTCTGAACATTTTTAGCACAGCAATGCCGTGAGCGTATTTCTGTTTATGTTATAAAATCTCTGCCTTTAATTTGAGTCTGGAATGGGTTTTAGATTCAGTTATATTTAAAAATGAAAAGAACAAGACCCCACAAACAAGCTGCTGCTCCTTATTCAGAACTGGTAGTCAGGGAATCAAAAATGAGGGTCTGGTTTTAAACAACATTCAACACCCCGAACTAAAGAGCTTAACCTGCTGGGTTTAACAGAAAGATCATTACAGTAATTAGATTACATCTTACACCAAAACAAGAACGTGAGTGCCTTCAGGTCTGCCTGACCTGGCAGACAGGTGTGATTTAGGACCCAGTGACTGCAGGTTGGAGCTCCAGAGTGGCAGAGTGGGACAAGTTTGACCAGCCAAGATAACCCAGCACAGAACAGTTTCCTGAAAACTGGAAGGAGCCTCCTGCCCCTTCAGGGTTTGTGAAACCAGAGAGTTTTTCCTGCAGGAGCTGCTGCAGGAGAGCAGGGACGCACTGGAGAAGTGCTGCAGTTCATGGTATGGAGAAGGTCAGACTGGAAACCTTCAGTGATTTCTTGTGGGTTTGGATTCCTCGAGTGTAGACTTACAGTCTACAGCAAGTAGAAGTGCAAACCAGGGCACCTGGGGCAGCACAGCAAGCTTGATAAACCCAGCAATTGTTGGAAGCTACAGAGCTCAGCATCTCGTGCTCTTTATTGCAGAGATAAGGCACTGAGCAGCCCCATCCCGGGGGGCAGAGGCTCATCAACCTTGCTTCATCTTGTGCAAGATGCAGTGAATCACATCCTGGGCCAGGAGGGGACAAAGCACGTTTGAATCAGCAACAAATCCTCGATGTACTGAGGTGGAAAACACATTGAAATCCAAGGAATATCTGAATCCCAGACTGGTTTGTGTTGCCATGGGCAGGGACACTTTCCACTATCCCAGGTGCTCCAAGCCCTGTCCAGCCTGGCCTTGGACACTGCCAGGGATCCAGGGGCAGCCACAGCTTCTCTGGGCACCCTGTGCCAGGGCCTCCCCACCCTCCCAGGGAACAATTCCTTCCCTCTAACCCTGCCCTCTGGCAGTGGGAATCCATTCCCCGTGTCCTGTCCCTCCATCCCTTGTCCCCAGTCCCTCTCCAGCTCTCCTGGAGCCCCTTTAGGCCCTGCAAGGGGCTCTGAGCTCTCCCTGGAGCCTTCTCTTCTCCTGATACCTCCCACACCCGGGGGGCTCAGGCAGCACAGAATGTGATGGCAGGGACAGAGTCACGCTCTGACCGGACCCGCTGCACTGTCCCCAGCCCCTTGTCCCTGTCCCTGTCCCGGTCCCGCCGCGCGTGGGGCCCTCACGAGCAGCCCCGATAACACCCCCCATGAGCATCCCCCGCCCGAGCACCCCCGCGTGTGCCGTCCCTGCCGTCCGTGCCCGCTCCCGTCCCCGGCTCCCCGCGTTCTCCCGGCCGGGAAGGACGATGCAGACGGTCCGGGCGATGCAGACGATGCGGGCGATGCAGACGATGCGGACGCCGCGGGCGCCACCTGGTGCTGCCGGGGCCGGGCACGGGGACCCGGCGGGAGCGGCGCGGGGCCGGCTCCACAGGAGTGGTTTGGGGGTGAATCCTTGGCGGAATGACCCCCACTTCCCCCGGGCCACCTCCACGCGTCCCACGGGGATTCTGTCGCACAGGGCGAGAGCAGCCGGGTCGCTTCAAAAGGAAACCAGGAACTCCAAAAATGTGGGGTTCTTTCTCTGTCCCACAAGCCGATGGCATTTAACTCCTTCACGCTGAGAATTTCACCACAAAGGGCAGGGAGCCGGCCAGGGAAGAGCGTGTTTTGTGCCTGGTACTGCCCGTGGGTGCTGCCGTGACCAGGATCCCTGCAGGAGTCACTGACCCCGCTGGGCTGGGGGTGACACGCCAGGGACACTGCCCCACGCTGGCCATGGATCCACAGCCGTGGGCACTGTGCCCCGTGTCCTGAGCCGGAGACACCCCCACGGGGGTCTGTCCCATGGGGCGGCACCCCCTGGGCTGTCCTGGCTCCATGGGGAGGGAAATGGGAATGAAGGCAGTTGGATAGGATATTGGGAAGGAACGGGAGCGGGGTCGGGCGAGGGGCAGCAGAGCCATGGGGACACTGCCAGCTGCCAGCCCAGCGCTGAACCAACAGCCTGGCAAATGCAGAGGGTCTGGCAGAGCCACCCTCACCAGCATCTCCCTGCACGGTCCGTGCGCTGCCCATGCGGAGACAGGGATCCATTTGGAGCTGTCCTGCTCCACCCCCACGTGCCCCTGGGCACAGCCCTTGCTCCCACATGTCTGTCCAGGATGTGACAAGCAGCACTTTGGGTGCTGGGTGATTTTTCGCCCCCCCATACCACGTTTGCAGCCCTTGGAGCCCGGCCGCTGCTGCCTCGCCGTGGCTCTTCGCCAAACGTTACTCACCACACGGTACAAGACTTTTATATTTAGCCAGTGCAGAGACAATATTACCAACTTAAAAATAGGTGTAAATGAGGCTGCAGCTCTCACGAACGGCTCTGGGGTGCACAGGAGGGGCCATGGCCCTGGACAACCACTGGGCAGGGCAGTGTTGGTGTGGTACTCACCACCGTGGACCAGTGCCACCACCAAGGCCAAAGCCACCTCTGCCTTCGCACATCTGGGTTGGCACTGAGCCTTCCTGGGTGCTGAGGCTGGGGCTCTGCATGGCAGCCTGCTGGGAAGGTAACCCCACCTTCCCGTGTGCTCCTTTCGGGTCCTGCCCAGCCCTCGGAGCCTGTCCAGCCCCGGTGCCAGGGAGCCTGCGCCGCGCAGTCACCATGGAGATGCCGGCAGCTCCGGGCCCATCCTTCGGGGGAAATGCAGAGGAAGAGAAAGGCTGCTTTGCAGCAAAATTATTAGCAATAATTTTATTTCTATTTAGATTATTATTTTCATTCATCCCCTTCTTGTTCTTCATAGATACTGGTGGATGTCCCTCCCAGCGCTGCGCTGACCGGGCCCTGCTGGAGCCGCCTGCTCTGCCCAGCTCAGACCCCGTGTGTCACCCACGGAGCCGGGCGCTGGCTCCCCTCCACTGTGGGACTGTTGGCAGCCTGTGCCAGTGACAAACTCGCCTCAGCTGTGCCCGTTCCTCAGAGCCCCCTCGTCCCTGAGGCAGCTCTGCCCGTCCCAGCCCTCGCAGGCTCCACGAGGGGCTGCTCAGGAGGGGAGCAGCCAGGGCCAGGGAGAGCTCCTTCACAGGCTTTGCATGTGATTATGCTCCCCAAAAAGTGGGTGAACCTCTAAAACAGGTCTCATAGCAACTACCTCTGTTTGGAAAGTTTTGCCAGGGGCTTTCACATCCCTCCCTGAGCCATCCCATTCCAAGGTGTTTCAGCAAGGGAGCTCATCCTGGGGATTTATCCAGGTCTCCAGTGCCAGGATACCTCCACATGGGATATTTGACTGCAGTGGCTGTAGAAAAGGAACACACCACTGTGTGCTGTGCTAACACAGTGAAAATCTGAGTCAGGGTGAGACCAGCTCCATGGAATAGTGACAGATGTCATTCTCTGTCCACCCTTTGGAGGAGATAATGCTGCCTCGAATGGCCCAACACAGTTCCTGGGCTGCTCTTGAGATTCTGAGGGGAACGGGAGTGCAAGTGGCACTTGCAAAATAACCTGTTGTTCTCCCAACTCCCTCACTGCGAAAGACAGATCAGCTTTGGAAGGCACAAGCCCATCAGAAACAACAAGCCCAGCTGTTGCCAAGTGTCTGTGAGTGGTGGGCAGAGGCACCAGGCACTCGCAGTACCTGAGACACTGGAAGCCAAGGGATGCATCACTGTTCCCACAGGGAGTAAAACCCCTCCGCACTAAATGATGCTCTGTCGTGTATTTGTAAATTGACTTGTGATACATTATTTAGGAGCTCACATCATAAGACCATCATTCTTTTAGTGGGATTAGGAAATTGTTAAGATCAGGAGGAGCAATACATCATCTTTCCAAAAATAAAACACCTCATGATTTTAACGTGACTTCTTGTTACTGACACACGTGAACAGCCCGTGATACCAGAGCCTCTCCCTCACCCTGCCAGGGTTCTTAGAGAATGTGACATTTACCCCACTCCATCCCAATGGATTTTCTTTCACATTGGATCGCTGTTTGCTGAGTGTGCTGCTAGAGCTCTAATTTGCATTTCCCAAACATCACGACTCCTTTCTCAGCCCGTTCCACCCACCTCGTTTGGCGGAGCTCATCCTGCCGTGCGCGGAGCAGGGTCTGCGCTCCCTGTGGGGATCAGACAAGCGCCTTGCACTGTGTCACCTCCGCTTGCTCGGACACACCTTTGGTGTCCCTCCCCTTTCTGTCACGTTGCGTTATCCCCAGCACTCCAAAGGGTTTCTTCCCTCTGCTGCCGCGGGAGCTGGTGCCCACAGCCCCTGCCAGGCCCCACGGCTCGCAGCCCTTCTGTGCTGGGCTCTGTCAGCCTGAGGTCAGAAATGACAATGCTTGGGAAGGGCTGGGAGCTGCCAGCACCATGCCCAGCCCATCCTGGGGAGTGCAGGGGGCTGCTCGTGGCATATGAAGTCCAGCACCAAGGTTTGATTCCAGCCCACGAGTTTTCCTGGCAGAGCTGCTGCTTCTCACAAAGTCCAGCTGGAGATCAGCAAAATCCAGGAGGTTTCTAAGCAGGAGAGACCCAAACCCTTCAGTTGTGCTAAGTGGGACTTGCCTAAACCAGCAGTGGGTTTGTGTCTGGGAAGGTGACACAAAACTGCTTTGACATCTCCTTGCCTCAGCTCCTTACAGCTCTGACATATTTTCCCTGAGTTTTTATAAATAACAAGTGCAGAACACACAGTGGTTGTATGGAACTGGCTCTAGCAGCAAATCTCCCCTAATGGTTTCAGCTCCTGTGGGAAGAGGGATTGTTATCCTCAATGCATTTGTCAAAGAAGCTTTGCTAAGATATAAAATTAAGCTACTTTTTTTCTTTTTAAATGGTGCTAATCAGCTTAACACCGTGAAAGACACCATGGAGAAGTTGCTTTGTAATTTTAGAAAACCTTGGAATCCTGACCTCACTGTGGAATTACCCCAGGGTGCCGTCTCCAAAGCTGTGCGTCGGCAGTGGGAGGGGAAGGAGATGTAGAGGGACACATTGTCCTTCCCAATCTCTGCTGGACGTTCCCTGGGTGGGGGTCCCCATGGGCCCAATGCACCTGGGATGGGCATGGGGACCCCAGGGCAGCATCAATGTCCTGGGGTGTCCCCCAGCACTGGGGGGGTGCATCAGAGCTGAGTTCTGTGCTCACAGCCAAGGGAAATGTTTCACTGCTGCATTTGGGGTTTCTCCAGAACAGGTTTGTGGTAAAGGCACATCAGTGCAAAAAGGGATGTGTCCTGGTCCAGGCCTGTTTGATTCTGGTATAAACAGATAATCTGTTTCATTTAAGGAAAGTTTGCCCATAATTATTCCTTCCCAAAGTCTGGCCATGAGCTTCTGTGTGCTTCCAGCTCCCTGCCCTGGGTCACAGCATGCATCCTGTCCTGCAGCATCGCTCTGGGAGCAGCCTGTGCACTGCAGCAGCTCCTTGGTGGCCAGCAGGGGAAAAAACCACCCTGATACTTAAATAAACCTGCAGATAAATATGGATTTTGCAACAGAGCAGCACCCACCCCCCTCCCGTGCTGCTCCAGCCCTTCCATATGCATTCCCGGCTCCTGCAGTATTTATAACCCCTGGATATGTGCATCTCTAGGAAAGCACGAGGTCGGTGCCAAGCCCTTGCTGGTGTGCAGGGCTGGAGGCAGCAGGGCTCAGGACTGACCAGGAGAGGCTCTGCCAGGGTCAGTGCAGGTCCCCAAAGCCCCTGCTGGACCCTGCAACCCACTCAGGAACAGCTCTCTCCCAAAGTGTGAAATCACATTTCCAGAAAAAGGGATCCTGCTGCAAGTGTCTGGGAAGCACAAGGTGCGGGAGCAGCTATTTCAGAGTTGGATTTCAAGCCCCAGGCAGTGACTGCCCCGGCAGAGCTGAGATGCAGCAGCTCAGAGACATGTGGAAGGGAAGGGAGAAAAAAGCCAAGAGAGAAATAAACCCAGCAAGATTTCTCCCTCCTTAGGAGGTTACAAATGTGGTCTTTGGAGGCCCATGGATGCTGATTAACTTGCACAGGCAGACAAAGACCCTGACATCAATTAAATACTGCTGATGAGGTGAGGTCAATAGTAATTATAACCTGCTCATATCTTCACACATTAGAGACATGTTTAATCTTTTTATTGAAAAGCTTTTTACTGAAATTAAGTAGTATGATAATTTCCTGCAGTGTCCTGTTTCTAATTAAGTAGGTGGAAAGACAGTGGATTGCACTTCATCAGCTCTGCTTCTGTCAATTTCCTGCTAAAGAAATTGGACTTGTTTGGTGTTTTGGCTGTTTATTTTTTTTAAAAAGTCTTTTAAGTGGCTTTGAAAAGGGAGCTCACACTTATATCACTATTTATACACCCTTCCCAAAACGAGTCTCAGAGCCAATGACCATGTCCATAGGACAGCCGTACTGTTGTGTTTTCTGGGGCAATCCCCGTTCTGTGTTTCTGGGTTTATTCGGTGTTCCCTGAGCTCCCCGGGGCACCTGGCACTGCAGGAGCGCCGTGCTGGCGGTGGAGCGGGAATGCCAGGCTGGTTCGGGAGGAATGTCGTGTCCTGGAGCTGCAGAGGGAGCTCTGCCTCCCCCCTGCACATGCTCTCTGCCTCGCGAGTGTCTCGTACAGGCAGCTTTGCTCCGGGGGCTGCCCGGGGCAGCTTGCAGCCCCGTAGAGTTCTTGCACCCAGTGCAAGCCCAGTAAGAAAAATCATGGTTTGTCCTGGCTGGGGACGTGCTGCATGCCCGGGGGAAGGGCAGTTCCACCGAGGACAGAGATGGGCACAGGTGTGCCAGCTCCTGCCACCGCTGCTGGGCCTTCTGGACAACTGACCGTGCTGGAGGTGTTCACCCAGCTCTGCAAACCACCTGTGAACCCTTACATCCCTTAACCCAGGCAATTCGGAGACAGCGAGGTGGCTAAATATAGCTCTGGAGCAGTGACAGCAGCAGGGTTTGGGAAGAGGTTCTGAAGGGAGGCTGGGAGCTGGGAGTGCTGGAGAGGGGGCGTCCGCCAGTTCACGCTTCGCTGCCGGAGCTGAAAGTGTATCCAGGAAAGGCAGCGCAGCTCCTCCTTCACAGGGCAGGTTTGGAACGCTCCACAGCCCCCCAGCACCCGGCTGGGAACGCTCCACAGCCCCCAGCACCCGGCTGGGATCGCTCCACAGCCCCCAGCACCCGGCTGGGATCGCTCCACAGCCCCCAGCACCCGGCTGGGATCGCTCCACAGCCCCCCAGCACCCGGCTGGGAACGCTCCATAGCCCCCAGCCCCCAGGCAGTGCCGGGTGCCAGCCAGGAGCAGGCACGGCAGCTCTCACCTCTAGCTGCTCTCTCTGCTCCTTTCCCAGAGGCTGTGGAGGGGTTTGTCCAGAGCTCCTGTTACCTCATGCAGTGGCAGGAGCCATCCGTTGTCATCACCTTGATCATCACTGCTCGTGCTGCGGGTGCAGGAGAATCAGGGGCTGTGCTGGTGCCCCGGGTTTGGGACCACTGCAGGGCTGCCTGGCCACATCAGGCCTTGTGGCATCATCCTGGGGCTGCTGGTCGTGAGGGAGAGTCCCTGCTCCCACAGGATGGACCTGCTCTGTCCACCACGAGCTCCTGTACCTGAGCTGGAGAGGCTGCACTTGCACATGGGGCTGGAGCTGGTGGCCCCTCGGCATCCCTGGGACCCACACGTTAGGATGGGCTAATGTGGTTTTTGGATCGTGTTCGTTTAATGGTCACTTGGCACCAAGACAAATGTATTAGATTTGTCAGGGAAAGTTTATATCCCAGTTAAGTGGCTTTCACAGAGAGCTGATGGGGTTAGTGCTTCTGACTCAGTGCTTTGCTGCTCCACACTTCCTGCGTGGTTTGGGGTATCCCCACCATTCCTTGCCACCCTTCTGTCCTGATGGCACCATTCCCTGAGCCCAGGGGGCAGCTGGGGGAGAAGTAGATCCTAAAGGCACCAAGGCTCAGATACAACAGTGACCAGAGGGATTGAAACACTTGTGACTTTGGTGACCCTTAAGAGAGGCAGGGAGTGCCCAGCCAGGCTCAGGCCATCCTGCAGAGGAAAATGGCAGTGCCAGAGCCTTGTCCCCAGTCAGAGGCGTCATTGCCCAAAGAAGCACCTCATTCAACTGGATACAACATGTGAACAGCTCTACAGGTTTGGAGTTGATGAAAATGAGCACCACACTTTAATCCCTTCCAAAGCAGAGATCTTGGAAACCCCTGGAGCCTGACACACCTCTCCAGGTGTTATGTAAAGTAACTGTTCCCAGCACGAGCTGACAAATATCATGTACAATATCTAACAATTAGATGGCACTGAAATATGACTCATTTTCAGTGATTCTATGTGGATGTTTATACCCTTACAATGATACTGGGAAAGAAGAGCAGAAGCCTCTGCAGAAGCCCTGGCCTGGCGTGTCCTTGTTCCCGTGGGTGCCTCTGGGGCACACAGCCCTGCTGAGCCCCAGCCAATGCAGAGCCCCCAGCTGGGTCTGCAGCCAGTCTCACATCCCTGGTGCAGGAGCTATGGCTGCTGCTGGAAGCACCCTGGCTCCAAAATCCATCTGGGAACCACCGTTCCCCAGCACGGCTCCTCTGGGTGGCCTCTGTTCCTGTCACCTGTGTAGCTTCAGATCTTCAGTCTGGTGTTTAATTACAGGTGGTGCTGACAGCGGGGTTAGTCACAGCACAGTGCTTCAGCCTGGTTTGTGCTCACTGGCTGCAGCAGGCAGGACCAGTGGTGTGGCTGCCAGGCAGCACACAGCTTGCACCAGTGAGATCTGGGAGAATTTCACAATGTACAGATCGTTCCTGGGGTGTGCTGTGTAGATCCTGTCATGAGTTAACCAGAGTTTATCTTAGTCTGAGAGGCAAATTCTTCTGTTTGCTATTTTAAACAATTCAGCCAAAGAGCCAATCAAAGCCAAGACTGCAGCCCCTCAGCTCTTGGCGTTGGATGCTGATGAGGGCAATGGGGCTGAGTGGCTTTGGCTCCTCTTTCCTTCTGGAGGTTTCCCATCAGTGTGAACTTACCGACGCTTCTGGATCTGCTCCTGAGTCTGCTGGGTACGGTGGCTTCATGGCAAAGGACAAAGGCCCCATTTGTGCACTGCCAGGGCATTGTGTTCTCTGCCTCCCCATCCTTTACAGGGAAGTAAAGGAATTTGTGTCAATTCCAAGTGTATCTTAGAGTTTTAGGGACATGTGCACATGCACATAGCTACACACACACACGCCCCCCTTAGATCCATCTGTGTGTAGCTGATGGTGTATTTTTAGATGTGGTGTAAATTGATCCTGTTCATGAGCTCTGGTCAGTGTGAACTGATCAAGAAAAGGAACAACTTAACGTTTGTGTTTCTGTACATTAAATAGAGGGGATTGATTTCTGAGGGTATTAATTTCTGAGGTTTTACTTTGGAATCCCCTCCTGGACTGAGGGTAAAAGCAGGTGAAAAGCCAGGGCCACCTGTGGTGCCACCCTGTGTCACACCACCAGCTCCCAGTGGTTTAGGAGACGTTCCTGGCTGACCTGCACCCGGAGCCCCGAGCTGCTGCAGGGCTTGGCTCTATTTTGGGTGCAGGTAACTATACTTAGGGCTGAGTCATCCCTTCCAGTATCAGTTACAGGAGAGCTTAAATGAGCAGAGCTGGTGGCCAGACCCGGGGGCGAAGGATCGGGGCCACGACGCCGACCTGGAGCCTCTCTGGCGGTGGCAGCCGCGGGTCCGTCCGGCGGGGCACAGCACCAGCCCTGTCCCTCCTCCCTGGTGTGGGGCCGGGGGGTGAACTGCAGCTGGCGGCCGGGAGGTGGGTGCTGCCCCGGCCCAGCTCCATCCCTGCTGTGGGCAGGGCACCCAGGAGTCCCCACAGGGGTTTCAAAGGCAACATCCCTCTGTGGAGCCATTCCTTGATGTCACCGTGGCCTGGGATGCTACAGAGCATCCCTAAATTCAGCCAAAAATTCAGGTCTGCTTCCTTATGTACATGCACTAAGGGCAACTGCTTATACGGCCATTTACTGGGGAATGGGATTCACTGGGACTCACTGGTATTTAACCTCTCTTGGTCTTACCAGCCTGTTGGTGACCCCGGAGCCAAAGCAGCTTTCAGAGCACTCAGTGAGGAATGTGCCCGAGGGGCTGTGGCAGTGCTGGATCCCGCTGGTGTGGCACCAGCCCTGCCAGCACACAGCACTGAGAAATGTTTTCCTTTGCAGATTTATCCCCATGCAGAAAGGGAAGGGTAGAGAACATTTTCGTTGAATCACAGCCAAACAGACAAGTCAGCTCCTCCATCTGCTCCCCGGGAGGGTTTGGCTGTTGATTTGCCTCTGTGGGTCTCTCTGGACCTGTTCGCTCCGGGTTCTACAGGACACCTGCGGGTCAGGTTTCTTCTGATTTCTTGCTGTTCTCAGTTTTCTCAATCAAGTGACACTTTGCCCAGAGTCTGAAGGAGAGGAAACAACTCAGAAACAAAGGAACATCTTGGTGAAAAGCTGTTCTGATGGCAGTGAGAGCCGGCTTGAAAACCCAGAGCTTTATTCTGAGTCGAGTCCCTAAAGTAATATCTGAATATTGGCATAATTTGTTTTTAAAAGCATTTAACTTTATTTTTAGTGTGTCAATGTCAAAGTGAATGACAGATTTTCAATCTTCCCTTGGCTCCTCCTGCTCCGTGCCCAACATTCCCCTCCATCACCCTCTGAGGGGCCAGGAGCCCCTCCATGGGAGAGGAGGAAGAAGAGGAGGAGGAGGAAGGGGAGGATACTGCACCCTCTAGGGCCGGGAGGTGACCCAATGGGGGTGCTGGGATGAGGGTGACATGGGGTGATGGGATGGGGGGTGGTCAGGGTGATGAGACTGGGGAGGGAGCAATCCTCCCCCAGCTCTCTCCCTTCCCCAAAGGACTTTGTTTTAAAACAAGTAGTCTTTTAAAAATCTAGGGCAAGTCAGCCTTCTGCCAAAATTAGTCTTTGTGCAAGAGCATGAGAAGGAATTTTAATGGGTAGCTGGTATGTGGGGATGAGGGGAATGACTGCTTTTACTATCTAAATGCTGTTTAAATAAGGCTGTAACATCAAACAGCTTTGCCACGCTCGCAGCTCTGTTTTACAGGAAGCATCACTGCCACCGCTCACAAATACACAAGAATGTTAAACAACAACTTTTTATTTGTGCCAAACGTGTCCTGACACATTGCTGAGGAGGAGTGCAGTGCCAAGGGAGCACAGGCAGCACCCAGGACCTGCTTCCCTCTGGCCTGGCTGCTGTCTCTGTGTTGGAAACTGCTACAAACCCCTGCAAGGCCATTTTTCCTGCTGGATTTGCCCAGCTGCAGCCGAGGGGAGCAGGGACAGGTGAAACCCACCCTGCTGCACCCATCTGGGTCCTGGGGCCCTGTACAGAGCCCACTGTAGGGATGGGGACAGGGATAGGGATAGTGATGGGCCAGTAATACCAAACAAATAAATAATTTGCTCTCTACAATGCAAAGCTTAATTATCTCCAATGTATGACTGAGCTACTCTGGTGTTTCTACTGAGGGTATTAAAACTCAATAGGCTGCTAAGAATTTAACTTCTGTGGAGTCTTAAAAGTACTCTTTAATTCTGAAATTAACAATAACATGATATTTGCTACAAAAACTGTGTTACAATCCCCAAGAGCTTCTCCCAGCTGGGTCCCAGAGAGACAGAGCCCTCATCCATTGGTCCCAGGGCTGTGCCCCAAGCCTCTGGCATGTGCATTTGGGATGCTTGGCTGCATGCAGGAGCATCCCTTCCCCTCCTCTGCCAGTCCCTTGGGTCTGTTTGGGTGATACCCAAGGGTGGGTGTCCCCCTGCCTCTGCACAGCTCCTCCACGCCTCTGTCTGGCCCCAGCACCTGACACTCGCCCCAATGCGCTGAGCTGGCCGCTGGCTCCACGGCTGGGTCATTTCTCAGTCTTGGAGAAAAATCAGTTCCCTACAAAAGGCCATTTTTCACAGTGGAAGGAAATGCATTTGTGACCAAGCAGCCCGGCTTCAACAGGGGAATCTGTCAGTACATGCCTGAATGCCGGCACAGCACGGGGCACAGCCCTGCCGCCCACCAGGAACCAGCCTGGCCTTGAACACTTCCAGGGGAGGGGCAGCCACAGCCTCCTGAGAAACCTGTGCCAGGGTTATGCCACCCTCATCACAAAAGCTAGGACCTGGCGTTGGTTGAGAATCGAACCAGCGTGAGGCTCTTGCCCTGCTGGGGAAGGTCCCTGGGAGCGGCAGAGTTCTTTCCGATGGATTTCAGTCCATCCCAGGTCATTGCCCCAGCTCGGGGAGGAGGGAGCAGGGCAGATCCTGGTGCTGCTGCATGGAAGAGCCATAAATGGAAGGGAGGAATCTTCTATGAATTATTAACATAAACAGCTCTGCTGTTCCTTGGCTGTAGGGAAATGCCAGGAAGGGTAAATGGTGTTTCCAGCACTTTAAACGAGCAGATTTTCCGATGATCACTTAGGGACGCAAGGATGCTCCCATGGGCAGGCAGCAGTCCCTCGGGACCCTGGGAATGGGTTTCCTGGTGGGAGTCTCTGCCTGGTTCTCCTTTGGGATGTCCAGCTTGCACTGGGGCTGCAGGACATGGTGCTGGCGGCTGTGGCAGGCCATGGGTCACTCACAGAGGGGTAACAGCACTCCCCAGGGTGCACCGTGTGGGGCTGTGTGCCCCGGGGGATATAAATACACCCAGCACTTCACCGTCCTCTTGGTGCCTCTCACAGAGGCACTGCTGCTGCTGGTGCCACCCTCAGCCAGCTCTGGGAGCCGAGCAGCCGCCAGGGGCTGGTGTTGGTGCAGCAGACACGGCCCAGTCCCAGCGGTACCCTCAGCCCCAGTGGCACCCTCAGCCCTGGCCTGTCCTGCCTCAGCCCCTGCACCCTCAGCCCCGGCCTGCCCTGCCTCAGCCCCAGGGGCACCCTCAGCCCCGGCCTGCCCTGCCTCAGCCCCAGGGGCACCCTCAGCCCCGGCCTGCCCTGCCTCAGCCCCAGGGGCACCCTCAGCCCCGGCCTGCCCTGCCTCAGCCCCAGGGGCACCCTCAGCCCCGGCCTGCCCTGCCTCAGCCCCAGGGGCACCCTCAGCCCCAGTGGCACCCTCAGCCCTGGCCTGTCCTGCCTCAGCCCCTGCACCCTCAGCCCCGCGGGGATGCCGGCTCGGGCCGGGCACCAGCTGCCCACATGGCTGCCTGTGACAGCCTGGGGTGAACCCCACAAAACGTGTCCCTTCTGCCAGCGGCCTCCGAGCGCTGCCCTGCTCCCAGCCCTGCCCAAGCTCAGCTCCATCTGGAGCTGCGTTCCCGGCATCTCCCTCCTGCTCTCAGCAGAGCCAGGGCCTGGTGCTGCCAGCAGAAACCCGAGCTGCACAGCCTGAAAATCCCCATTTATTTAATTATTTACCTGTTCCACCCACTGCCTCTTGCCACAGGCTGGTCTTTGCTTTCCAAATGCTGTAAATTAAAGTTTAGAAACAAACATCCCCTGGTTCCATGCGCTGCCTCACCTCTGCCAGGGTCACAAACTACCTTTGCCCACTTGGGCCAGCGTTAAAGGAAGCCATTGTGGTTTGACTTGATGATCTTGGAGGCCTTTTTCAACATAAATCATTCTGTGGAACCAGAGATAAATGCACAGTCAGCTCAGATATTAAATCTGGTGTTCACACACTGCCTGTGTCTGCTCATGTCAAACACAAGCAGCCAGAGCAGGGCCCTGGACCTGCTGACCTGGAGCATTTAAAGGTTTATGTGCTGAGGGAAGACGAGGCCTTTGGGCCTCAGCAGGTTTTGGAATGGAAAGGAAATTTTGGAAAGGCATTGAACAGCATGGTTTGTTGAAGATGGAATTCATTTACTGGTAAGAAAATACAATTTCAACGGAATAATTTTAATGGGTAGCTGAACCATGAAGGGCAAAGATAGATGAAGAGGAAGAAAATTAAGAGAAAGGTAAACAAATCTTCAAATAAATCAGGTGAAATCAGTGAAGTACCACTATGTACCCGCAGCCTTCTCACATGATGAGGAGGGAACAGAACGAAACTGTACATGGTGTGAAGTTGGGGCAGATGCAGGCAGCGAGACGAGAAAACGGCATGGAAATACAGCCCAACATAAAGCCCCAAATACCTACATGGCAGGGAGGGCATGGCTAACAGAGGGGCTCCATGTTTTAATCGGATTTCACACGTTAAGCTGTTTGGGAAGGAACAGTCACTCAACATGCTGCAAGGAAACCAAGACACAGCAGCCATTGCCAGAGGGGGAAAGGCAGCTTCTGTAGGACAGATTTAGCTTTGATCTGTACAGGGAGAGGGACTGGGAGCAGGTTCATCTCTGGCTGAATACTGGGAATGGGAGAGGGCTTGGAGTGGGTGGGAATGGGGCAGCAAGTCAGCCTGCTGCCTCTGGAACCCCACAGGTGTGACCCTGGTTTGTGCCCCCTGTGGACACGCTGACCCCAAACATCACAGAACCACGAAATTGCTTGGGTTGGGAGAGACCTTAAAGCCCATCCAGTGCCACCCCCTGCCATGGCAGGGACACCTTCCACTGTCCCAGGCTGCTCCAAGCCCCAATGTCCAGCCTGGCCTTGGACACTGCCAGGGATCCAGGGGCAGCCACAGCTGCTCTGGGCACCCTGTGCCAGGGCTTCCCCACCCTCCCAGGAAACAATTTTCTTGTAATACCTAATCTCTATCTACCCTCAGCCTAAAGCCATTCTCCCTTGTTCTGTCACCACATCTCTACATGCCTCCTTTGTCTTTGAAGGCTAAGCCTCACTCATTTATTCACTTATTTTGATTCTCATTTGGTCTGCCTGGTTCCTCTCAAGGTTTTAAATTTTATATATTTTGCAAGCCTTTTATTATCTATTTTTAAAGACATATCACTGCCGGAAGAATCTCCTGGAAACATGAATTAACAACACAAAAGGCAGAAGGAGTGTTTCATAATGTTACTGGGGCGGCTCCAACACGAGTTGCTCGGTGCGGTGGTGCAGCGCCAGCAACGCTGGGGCCGCACTTCTGCTGCCACTAAAAATAGTTGCAACTTCAAACCCAAATATATTTTTGTTCATTAAAATTATAGACAAATAAGAGGGTTTTTCACTCTTTAATTAAAGCAGCTACATAAACTGCGTGTAAATAAAAGGTAGCACTGTCCCTGCAGATGTCACAGTCAGATTTCACTAGTGTTTACAAAAAAATTGAACTTAACAGTACTAAAATCACAGCACACCAGAAAAATAAGCATTTTCACATATGCCCTTGGAACACACAGTAATTCACACCCACATGCCAAGACATAAGTCCTATGTCTTCAAAGTATTTGAAATTGCTATGCCCATGCAGTCGGGCTCCAGACACTCCCAGGAGTGCCTGGAGCCCCATGTCCTTCCTCACCCAAAAAGAGGAGGGCACCAAGCTCGGGGAAGCTTCCCGTGACCCTCGTGGGGCTCGTATGGCCCAGCGCCGGGTTTGGCCGCGGGGCCTCCCCGTGCAGCCAAACCCTCGGCGTGTCCCTGGTGTGCAGAGGCAGCAGATGCTCCGCAGCACTCGCACGAGGGCTGGCAGCCACTAAAACAGCCCTGCAGCTTCCCCAGCCCCTTCCACACAGGGCAGGGGAGGGCACCACACTCACCAGCACACCCAGTGCACCCTCCTACCTAAAGCAGGGCCAGGTGCTGCTCGTTCCCCACCCTGCTCATGAGTTCATTAATTTGGTGTTATATCAAGTGGATTAAAACAAAAAAGTCCACGGTGCTGTGTTATGCAAATGTACAAACTGACAGCAGTTCACGTGTGCTTTTCATACTGACTTCATGTTGTGTTAAAGATATTTAAGAGTTATTGGGCATAAACGGGAAAAAACATTAACCCGTGAGCTGCAGGAAGCAAATACAGCTCATGAATGAGAATTGGTGTTGGCGTGGATCTGGCAAATGTCAAGCTCTAAATAACTGTTTACTTCAAACTTTGTGGTGTCTTAAGCGAATGATTTGTAGTTAGAAGATTCCCAAACATACCCAGGGGGAAAATAGGTTACAAGCATGACCACAAAATCAGAACAGGTTTAATCTCATTTGCTAGTCAAAGATTGCACAGCGTGAAGGAAGGTGGAACTTTTTGGTGGTCACAGTAGTGAGATAATGAGCTGAATCTTGTCCCTAGTAATCACAACCCATCGTTGTCACTGATTATTAATTACCAGCCCAAAGGCCGGAGCTGCAGTTGTATTCTCTTTGCATATTGGATGGATTAGAAACTCTAGGTGAGTGGCTCAGGGAAAGGCCTCTTCATCTACACTCACCTCTGAGGTTTATGGATAATCACAGGGATCACTTTGGGCCCCCAGTGCTGGTGGACTGACTGCCTTCCACAAATACAGCATAGAAAGGATCAGTTTAACGACAGACTCCCGAAGTTCCCCAGGAGCTCATGGCTCCCGCCCTAGCTCTGCCTGGAGATCTGCCTGGGTGCCCAATCCCCCCGGCTGACCAGCATTCTCTCACGTGGGATGCCCAACACATGGTTCTGGCATGTTCCAGGTAAAAAGGAGGTGTGGAAGCAGACAGGAATTTGGTGGGATTTTGCAATGGCTCAAACTACCCCATGCTAAATACAGCAAGGCTTGAAAACGGAGCAGGAGTTCTACAGGAGGTTGTGAGGCTCAGCCCCACATCCCAGCGGGATTCAGCGGCGGCTCAGACAGCTCGGCGTGTGCAGCTGGGAGTCACACAGGGCGTGGAGCAAGGTGTTCCCTCTGCAGGGCACAGGAGCTGCGAGGTGGAAAACCAGCTGCGCGTAAAACGCGTTTAATGACCCTGCCCGGCGTGTGCCGGGAGGCTCCGAGCGCGTCCGCCTGGGAAGCTGCAGGTGCTGCTTCCTGCCACGGCTGCTCGGCAGTGACAGGGACCTTCATGCAGCAAAGTGTCCGAACAGACCTCGGCGATGACCGAGGATCATCCGGCCACCTGCAGCGTTCCCTCTGGCCAGGCCAGTGCTGCGGTGGGGGCACAGCCATGCCACAGGTGTGTGAGGCTCAGGGCCACCCGCAGCTCCCCAGCTCCCCAGCCTGGCTCTCCCTGGCCTGTCTGCACGTGGGTCTCTCCCGCTGCCGTTTCGGGCCCCGTCCCCCTTGGATTCCGTGCACACCAGGAGGAGTTGGCCAGCTCTGCCACACTGAAGAGCCATGGTGCAGAAAGGCTGCAAGGAGCTGCACAAAGCCTGACCTGGGCGTGTGGGTCTGCATTCTGACGGGGCTGCTTGGGACCTTTTGTCAAACATGAATTAGTGGAACATTTTATTTCCTAACCAAAAGCAAGAAATTGACCACGAAATGTCTGGAAACGAACAGGATTTTCAACACAGAGAAGCAGATTCAAAGAATATCCTATTTTTATGCTCCCTCTCCATGTAATTCATCTGCCATTCCAAACAAGACGTGCCTCGGCTGAATGAAGCCTCAAATAATCACATAATAGGAGAAGTCATTTATTGTGAATCAGGCTCTTTCTGTGATATATAAATAGTCTGTGCTGTTCCACAGGCTTTGTCAGTCAGGATTAATTAGCAATTGACCCTTGCTTGAGATTTCTTCACTACCTCTACATTTTTCATAAGGCTAAATGAGCTCTCCACATTGCTTTAAGAGGCTTCCTAAGCTGGAGCTTCATTTACCTCTAGGCTATAAATCAGTAGTTTAATTTATCACTAGGTTACATATCAGCAGTGAATAGTCAGGGTGGAATTGAGTTTATTATAAAGGTGTTCTGTTAGAAGACACAGTATTACAGTGATTGAAACATGCTCTTCAATTTTCCATTAATGCCCAATTCTGAATATGACCACGGAGAACCACACTTTACAAACTTTACATTTAGCATTCTAATAAATAAGTTCAATAAATAGGGACTCTGCAGAGGAAGCCATACATGTGAACAGAAGCTGCTTAACAATGTTGTCAAAAAATAACTAGAGCTACTCTCATTTGTAACCAATCACTGGAAATTGGTAAGTAAAATATAAATATTTTACTCTTACGATGCAGACCAGAGGAACAACGATCTGTTAAAAATCACCCTTAGGATTACATCGAACTTAATTTTGCACACTAAATTCATAATTCAGAGCATGCTTTTATACCGCTTTTAGCACAAAATATTTTCAAATACACTTATTAAAAATATGAGAAACGAGTGAGACTGCCCATGTAGAATTTCATCTGTGCCTGATCACTAGCTCTTGTGTTACACAATGTTGCAGTTTGGCTAATTTTGGATGAACTATTCCACATTTGGAGAAGTTCTATAGTAAAGGACCAGATTTAGTCTGTAGTATATTGCAACATCTTGTTAATACAGTAATGTATTTGTCAAAGTACAAAAAAATTAATTCCCCCCAATTACTGTTATATATATATAATATATATATAATCTATTTATACTATCCATTTTAATAGTT
>VWZT01002970.1:38104-112222 GCA_013397055.1 Pachycephala philippinensis
CAGGGTCCCTTTAGCCCTCACAGAGATGGGGCAGGGTCACTTCAGCTCCCACAGCAATGGGATAGGGTCCCCTCGGTCCTCGGAGTGATGGGCCAGGGTGGCGCTGCACCGGGGCTAAGACCTCTCTGTCCCACGTCTTTGCCAGTGGGTGGGTGCCAAGGGTGCTGCTCCCGAGCTGCTGCCAGGAGTGGATCAGCCCTTCCCTGATTCTGCTTTCACTCAACCCTTTGAAATGTGCTCTGCAACCCAGTTTAAGTGACACGAACATGTTAATTGCTGTAAATGGAACAGCTGAGCAGAAATATGCTCTACTGACCTCTAATTAAGCGCTATACATTTGGCACTTGAGTCAGAATATGGTTATTATTTATTGTCTTGGCAAAACACAATCTGCTGGTTTCAGCCATTTCTTCCTCGTTCCCATTTTCACTAAGTGTGGTGGGTGAGACATGAGCCAGTCAGAGCTGCTCTCAGCTCAAAGCTGTGTTCTAGACAGAGTGTTATTAGTCCTTCATGAATATGTATTCATTTCTCAAACTTTTGAGTCTGTTTAAATTATAAAACTTCTTTGCTGGGAAAGCTTAATTGGGAAATCAGCTGCATATTGTACCCCTGTGGGAATATGCAAGTGGCTGCAGATGGAGTTGCCGGCCTGGCTTCACTTTTGGGGCAACTTAAGCTACAACGTCAAAGCAACAACTTCAGTTTTGTAAATATAATACCTTTCCTTCTTGTATGGTAGGTTTTTTTCCCTTCTGTATTCATCCACTAACAACTGCTTATTCACTACTTTGAGATTCTTTTAAATGTTGATACAAAATGAATGTGAAGAGAAAGTGAAAAAGAGACAAGAAGAGTAACACCTGTAAAATCCATGTTGTACAGTAAGCCCGGTTTGCAGAACTGTTCTGTGGTGCCCTCTAGGATTTGAGAGCACTGAAAAAACGAATGCCGAGTCTTCATATTCCCAGGAAAGCAAACACCCAACCCACGAGCCAGACACATGGCAAATGCAGTACAATGATATCAAGCCTACCATGCCAGCTTAGGGAAAAGCCATCTTGCTCCTCTGAGAATCAGCTGCACGACCCAAAGCAGAATTTATTTTAATAAATGACTCGGATTATTGTGTTAAAAAGTAATAAAATATGCAAAGCAATGCTATTAGTAGAGGAGAAACCTTTTCGTTTCTCTCTCCCTTTGTAAGTGCCATTTCACTAGTGACTTCTCAGTGCTGCTGCTCACTGCAGCTTCTCATGGCAGCTTCCTTGAGTTTCCTGTCTTGAGCAAATTTTGAGTCATGCAGAAGCCGTGCCGATAAGCATCAGTAAATACGCACTATGAACTCCAGCCTGTTTCCCTCGGTTACCTAAGCAGCGCTGTAAATCCAAACTGGAAAGACAAAAGGTTGGAGCAGCAATTCCGGGAGCACATAGCTGCCGGGGAAGGAGGCATTCCTGGGCTTTGTGCTGGTGCCGGAGGCAGGCTGAGGTGCAGGCAAGGCCGGGCACGGGGAGCGGGCTGTGCGGAGCTGGCAGCGCTGCGGAGCCGGGCGGGAGCGGGAGGGAGCGGCAGGAGGATGTTCTGCCGGGAGGATGTTCTGCGTGTGCTGGGCTTGCCCAGGCACCTGCGGTTCACAGCGACCTCAGGGGTGGCGCTGACAGGACAGAAACACCCCTGGGGAATCCGTGGCTGCATGGAGAGGTGACACCTGGACTGGCAGGACATTCCTGAGATACCGGTGTGCATGCTGAAGGATGAATACAGAAATGCAAATACCTGAAGGCAGGAGTGCTCTCTGCCGGATCCATCCTTTCCACCCCTCAGCTGCAGTACTCTTGATCTGTTACGAAAGACTCCAAGCTCAGATTTATAATCTGGTCTGAGAGACTACAATTTATTTAGTCTTCCGTGTCAGGGCAGGATTTTCCAAGACACCTGACTCATCCCTGTAACCTTTTTCTGAGTGTCATCTCATTTTTCAGTGGCTCTTGGGAAGGGTGGGCCGCTGAAGGAGACACTGGTTGTGACACGTGGCTGACATTGATTACAGGCACCAAGCTGCCTCCCTGCCCCAGGAATTTCCAATGGTAAATCTCTGGACCCGTGCAGCCTGTGCTGTCCAGGCAGCTCATCCCTGCTGCCTCATGGTCAGCCTGCACCTCAGCATGGCCCTTCTGGGCCTGCCGGCACCGGGAATAGAGATCTCACATCCTGGGTACAACAGTTTGCACATTCAGACTGCAGTGCTTCAGCTGCAAAAGGTCCAAACACATGAGTAGAGAACAAGGCAGATTTTTTCACAGTCACACTGTTCCATGCCGTCTTCCACAGCCAGCAAACGAGTGCCTTCCTGCTTGCCATGCCGAGCTGTTCTTATTTTGGAGCACAACATGAAGCATGCTGCATTAGCACCTTTCCCTCCATCGCTCCAGCATATGCCTGGAGCTGACTTGGTTTCTGTCTGGTAGAGCTAGAGCTGAATTCCTTCCAGCTCTGCCTCTTAATGCACTTTCTGCAAAATTTGGGATTTTATACCACTGATTTCCATTAAACTGAATGTTTTGTTCCGTTAACAGCTGATTTAACCCAAACGGGTGATATATCCCTAACGAGGAATGAAAGTGTGCTGGAGCACAAGTGGAAATTCCCAGTTAGTCCAATTAGTGCGGAGCTGTCGTGGTGTGGGGGAGTGTGAAGGGAACAGGCTGCCCATGAGTCCAGCTGTTTCTACCTGTTGGTGCTGCTTATGAGGAAGACGTAGACTCAGATGTCAGTGTTTCAAGGTGTGCTGGTACGAACAAGGGGCCCAAACCAGGTGCAGGCTGAGAGCTGGTGGCAGGGACCCTTGTAAATGGTCATCACAAAGCCTGCTCATAGAGAGGGAAAATATGTACATATACACACACACACAGAGGATTTAAGGCATGCTGCATCTCGCTCAGGAGTGCTGCTGGAAAGGACGGGTGAGCACAGAGCTTGTGGAGTGAGCACAGAGCTCGGAGGGTGAGCACAGAGCTCGGAGCGTGAGCTGCTCTCAACTCTCCACCACAGGACACCTTACCTGCTGCAAAAATGCCTATTTCACATTTTACCTCAATTGGCTTGTGACCTACATATTGGCTTCTGGAGAGCTTCATTCGCCTTCACCTTAGGAAACTCTTCAGGTCAAACAACACTTTACCACATTGTTTTCTTTCTTCAGTCCCTGAAGCTTCTTTTATTCCTTTTACATGTGTCACAGAAGACAGCATCTCTTCCCAGCACTCCTTATACACCGTGCAGGCTTTCCACAGGGAGCCTAAAACACAATTTATTTTATTTTAAAATACTTCTGCCGGCAGTGTATGAAATACTTTACAATATTCCCTTTTCCCCTTGTGAAGGGCAGGTTTCTGGTGGGCAGTGCTGCACCAGCAGGGATCCCATGGCACCACAGGAGCTGCTCTGGGGCAGAAAGGGGTTGGTGTTCCCTGGCGCCCGTGCGGAGGGGAGAGGGCAGCGGGAGCGCAGGGACAGCCCCGGCCCCGGGCCCGCCGCGGGTCCTCCCGGCGCTGCCAGCCTCGGCCGCCGCTGCTCGCCCTTCCTCGGGAAACAAACCGGGGGAACGGCAGCTCGGGGGTGGTAAGAACAATTAGACGTGTCTGCGGCAGATAGGACACGCAGGGCTGGCGGTAGCAGGTCCGAGCCGAGCTCCCGGCCCGCCCGCAGGAGAACGGGGAAAGGAATTCGCTCTGCACAGAGCCCCGACGGGAGAGGGCGGGGGGCCCGGGCTCTGCTCCCTGGGAACGAGGGGCAGGACAAGGGGAAAACAAACCCATGCTGTGCCAGGGGACCCTGAGGTTGAACAGTGGGAAAAATTCTTCAGCAAAAGGGTTGTCCAGGCCTGGCACAGCTGCCCAGGGCAGTGCTGGAGTCCCCATCCCGGAGGGATTTAAAAGCCCTGTGGATGTGGCACTTGAGGATCTGAATAAGTGGTGGCTTTGGCAGTGTGGGGGACTTGATGGACTTGGAGAGCTTTTCCAGCCTAAATGGTTCTGTGATTCTATGACTCTAAGCTCTGACGGTGTTTCTGTCCTGTGCTTGCTGTCCTCGCAGAGTGGAAGCTGCTGTCCCTAGGGACAGTCCACCCACAATTTGGGGGGAACAGAATCATGCTGTGCTCCAGCCCTCCAGGAGACTCCCCAGTGCCTGCTGTGGCCTGGGCAGCAGCCCCCTCCCCTCCAGCACAAGAGGAGCTGACTCCTCTCTGCATTTTTATGTCTGAGCTGACATTTTGCTGTCTTGAAAACAAAAGCTGTTCCTGGGCTAATTAACTGGATCTCACACAGCATCGTATGTGCCCCAGGGAGCCAGAGTCCCAACAGGGTGTGAGCTTTGGGAGGCAGAATGGCACAGCAGCGTGCTGGGAAAAGATGATAATTCTGTAATCAGTAGTGGGAGATGTGGTGAGTGTCCAGCATGGGAGGTGGGAGTGGTGTGTCCGGCAGGCCCGGGGGAGTGTCCGATGGGAACCTCACAGGGTCCCACAGGGGTGAATATCGCTCATCTTTGCTTCTCCCTTTTTGCCTCATTAATATTATAAGCCAACAAAGATAATGAAGCTGTTCTGGAGTCCCTTCTGTATTCCAGAATATGCAAATGGTTTGTGATAGCAATACAGCACAGCAATAATTGGAGTTAATGGAGGTGACTTATTAATCCTAGTAGAGCAACTACACTTCCAGAGTCTAAAGATAACACAGGATCCTGGAAAACTTGTTCTAATTATGGCAGGGAGCAATCTTGCCTTCTTCCTATATTGCCATTTTAAACTGAAATTACTATTCTCAGTAGAAAAGCTCTTTTGTACAGCCCTCAGCCAAGAAAGACAATTCTGCTGAGGCAGTTTGACAGTGCATTAATACTCCTGTTATACGATTTCCTCAAATGACCAAGAAGACAAACAGGTCAGAAACACTGAAGATCGCATACCCAGGGAGACAAATATTTCAATTAAGAATTTGCTACCTAATGCACAGGGGGAATGAACGTGGCGCTGCCTCTGAGGTGCTGTGACCAAAGCTATGTCCCAGCTGACTGGCAGGGCACTACTGAGGCATCAGTGGGGCCCTGCAGGTGCCTCCTTCCAGCCCTGCAAGGCTCCTCGTATAGGCACAAATGGGGGCAGTGGCCAAGCCTGGGACAGAAGAAGTCAAATACAGCTCAGAAAACACCTGTCGTTGCATCAGCATCAGATCATAGCCAACATCATCTGCTGATGTTTAGCAAATATTAACAAACATGGTACTATTGGATTTTCAATGAAATTTCCCTTTTGGTATTTCTTTATATACTTGTTTAAATGTTGGCAAAACTGTTTCTTGATGTTTTAATGTAGATTTGATCGGGCCACCTATTTGGTTAAAATAAGTCTTGTCTACCCTCAAAATCTAGAACAGCTAAAATCAGGCGCTGTTTCAGGTGCTAAACTCGTAAAGAAGATGTTAAAACTGATCTGAGAGACATTTTTAAAGCTAAGGCCATGAAACCAGAGGGCAGTAACGTAATAAGAGGTGAAAGCCCAGAATATTGCCTTTCCATGGCAGCCGCAACCTCAAGTTCAAAGTTGTGGAGGTGACTCTTGCTGCCGTTTCCAAACCCACATGCTGGAGCCCTCTGGAGCTGCCATCCTTCCGCTTTTCTTTATTCCCTGCCCACATTTCCCTTCCCGATGGGTTCTACACGAGCTGATCTCAGCAGAGGAGGCCCGCCCCGCACACCCACGCGCGGCGCTGTGCTTCCCGCGCGGTGACACCGCGGAGCCCTGCCCGAGGGGCTCTGCCGCCTCCCTCCCTGCCAAACCCACCTCTGCTGCACGTGTGCTTGACTTCCAGGGCCCAAAGCTGCCGGTGATGATCCCTCAGTGGTTTGTCTGACGGACCCAAAGACCTGCTTTGGCACTGGTTGTGCAACAAGAATAGCTAAGGTGCAATACTTGCCCGAGTTTCATCCCTCGCTGCCAGGGATGAAACCCAGGTGGTCCTGGCTGGTGGTGCCCCCGCGACCTTCCTGCCCATAGCACCAGTTCTGCCTGCCCATTCCTCACATCAGCTTGCCTTTTTGCAAACTGCCCTCCCTCACTGCCTCCCATTTCTGCCCAAAGGATCTAATTAGGAGAAGGAAGGGCCTTGAAAATCCCAGTCATGGAAATGGAAACCAAATTGTTCAGTTTAGTGCTGCCACATAATGAATCCTAGATTTTTAGCCTGATGCCAATTCTCACTTTTATTTTATTTTTGGAATATCTGAAAAGGCAGTAATGACAAAGAAATGTCAGGAGTTTAAACTAAGCATTAAAAGCCCCCTTTTTTGAGCTCTCTTCCAACAGGTTTGAAGCTGACGGGGGTAGGAGCACCTTGAGCAACACCTCTGCACTGACATCTCCACAGCCAGATCTTTTTATCCCTTCTCCAGCTATTGTTCCCTCCCTCATTATCCTGCAGTTTCTCTCTCCAGCTGCTCTGGCCTCCTTCCTCCCGGAGCTCTGTGTGGGGTGCAGTCACCCCTCATTACCGGGATGCTCTCGGCTGGTTCCTATCCTGTCTCTCATGACCCACATGCTCTCGGCTGGTTTTGGTGCTGCCTCTGGGCTGAAGCCCGGCAGATGAATGTTTTCCTGTCTCAGAGCACAGGGGCATCTGTGTGTACCTCCACCCTGACCTCAGTGACACTTCTGCCTGCACATGACAGCCAAAGGTGAAACTCAGCAGCTCCCAGGGATGATGAAGAAGGAGGCGATGCCAAGGAACAAACACAGAGACACATCTGAACTAAAACCCCCAAAAGCTAATCCTGCAGGACAAAGAAATGCCAGCTCAGCCCTCACTGGAAGCAAACCCCCTGGCACTCCTCACCAAGGCCATTTCCAATACAAGGGGCAGCCTCTGAAGCTACAGCTTTAGTTGGAGCTGCACAAGCTGCAGCTCTGCAGTGCTGGGGGTTGGCCCTGCTGCAGAGGCCCCTCTGTCCCCACATTCCCTCCTCCATATTGAAATTCCAAATACAAATAAACTCATCCGGTTTTTATCCTGAGTCATGGCCCTCTGCACCCTGCTATGCAGTGGGACCCCCACACCCCCTGTGGCAGCAGGACCCTGGCACCCCACACCCAGGTGAGGCCAGTGCCTGCTGCAGGCACATCTTCCCCTCCTGCCCTTCAGCCTCTGCTTGCCCTGTGCTAATGCTTTCCATCCCTTAATGAATGATTGTTTATCCAGCTCTTAAGGGATTAACCTTTGTCTTTTCAATTTGGAGCTTCAGGAGCTTATTCCATGAGCCTAGTCTAAAAACGTACTGGAAAAAAAAATCACTGTCATAGGTAATCCTTTTTATAACCTCTAGAATTTGACTAAAAAACCCCCACTGTTAAGGAAAAATACATCTGTTAATGTTCAAACATAAGTGAGTCTGGTTGTTGTTGTACAAACCTTTTAAAGCTATTAATGATTGATTTTAATGTCTCGTATTTAGTGGGGGGGCAAGACCAGCACTGACTTAGAACCACAGCAAACTGCGGGGTGGGAAGGCAAAACCTCCTCTGTGAGATTCTCTTTACTGCTTTGATTTCTAAATGAAGTAAAATCAATTATAAATGAGGCAGGTAAAAGAACTGCACTCCCAGAACTGCAGGGATGATAAGGATCAATACCAAACCATTCTGTGTCATGGGGGTTTTCTTGAGAGAAACTCATCCTTCATGCCCAGAATCAGCACCCTGGCACAGAGCTTACCGGGTTTCCCTTGGCAGACTGATTCCCCCACGCCTGACACTTCCATTGTGAACGATAGATTGAGATGTTTTACCCTGTTCTGGTGAGAAGCCCGATGGACAGGCTGGACAGGAATTAAGTTCTAATTTAGCCCAAAAAATGGGCACAGGCAGGAGGAGCAGGAAGTGACACCTCTGCAGCAGCAACCCCACCCGGAGTGCTGCATCTAGCCCTGGGGCCTCCAACACAGGGAGGATGTGGAGCTGCTGGAGCAAATCCAGAGGAGACCATGAAGATGCTCCAGAGGCTGGAGCCCCTCTGCTCTGGAGCCCGGCTGGGAGAGCTGGGGGTGCTCACCTGGAGAAGAGAAGGAGTGGCACCAAGAGGGGAGGGCAGAGCCACCAAGCTGCTTGTTTTCAGCCCAGTCTGGCTTGGTCAGCAGGTGGAACACGGTGTGAGTGATGAGCGAGCGCTGAGGAGAGGGGAGCAGGGCTTTTGTGCCCCGCTGTGTTTGTGCTGTGCCTGGCAGGAAGGCATGCTCCACACTGTCTTAATGGAAATAAATACCTCCCTGCTACAGGTGCTAATGAGGCCTCATCTGTTTGGCCAAGGGAGCTGCCTCAGGAACCCTGCCAAATCCCCTTGGCCTGGCTGCAGCCAAGAAAGTAGCAGCCACAGCTAGGGCTTAGTACTGCTGTAAAGTAATGAGGAGTGGGATCATCCTGCCCAGCTCACTGGCCAAATAATGAGATCAGATCTCTGAAGTCAAAATCTGGTGGTTCAGTGAACAGGACTACTTCTGTGTAAACTGACAGGTCTAATTATTGGAGCCATTTCTAGAAAAGATGGGGGTGCCCATGTCCTGCTCTCCACTCCAGAGCCCTGGCTGTTTGAGGGTCCTCCTGCGCCAACAGCCCCAGGCCCCGTGGCCTGTGGCTGCCCTGGTACTTGGTAAAGGTGCAGTGAGGGTCACACACTGACCCCCTGGGTGACAGGATGTCCCTGAGGACATGGCTGGTGGTGTCTGCTGCCCGAGGAGCATCCTGAGCACTGCGCAGGGCTGCAGCTCTGGCTCCTTGCTGGGACATGGCCCCACATGGCCACAGGGCTTTCTCTGTGGCGTCTGGGGAGTGGGAGCTGCGGGGTCCCTAAGGTCCCTTCCGACCCAAAGCAGTCATTCTGGGATTGCAGGGCTTGTGCTGCCCTCCAGGCTGCTGGCCCAGCCTGGGCACCGGAGCAGAGGGACAGGCTGGTGTCACTGCTCCCCTCAGCCCGCCCCCACGCACCAACCCCAGCAGCAGGCCCCTGGCCAGAGGAATTCCTGGGTGGCAGCGGTACCCAGTGACCCTGATCTCTAAAACAGCAGCTGCTCTTTCATGAGAAAATAGCGTGTCTGGTAAACACTGATGAGAGGATAAGGGGGCAAGAAGAAAGGTCAGGTACGAAGCCTTCCGTCACGTTGGAGGTTGTGTAAAAAGCATAAAACCTGCTTTTTACAGCTCCCTGACAAGCAGCTTCCCCATGCCTGCCCTGCATGCCAGGTCCCAATGCCACATGTTTAAACTTCATCCCTTTTCTGTGCTTTTCTCTAGCGGGTAAAGCCTGATTTTTTAAAATTATTTTTTAACACTGATTAATATTAAAACACATCTCCTTAGGGGCTGTTTAAAAAAAATGCAGAGCCTTTGGTGGGGGGAGTGGGGAAACACTAAAGAGCACCAAACCACATAATTTAATTTATATTTTCCTGTTTAAATTAATGCAGGGTTTTAAAAGGCTGTTTAAAACCAGGGCGAAGTATTCTCTGGTGGTGTCAACTGGGCCACTTGGAGCAAATCGGTTTTAGCAGAGAAATGCACAAATAAATGTGCTGTTCCAGCAGTGATCATGGAGCAGGCAGTGAATCCTCTCTCAGTGAAAGCACAGAGAAATGACAGGCTCGTGGTTATTGACTTCGGGTTTTGAAATGAAATTACAGCAATTACTTTGCTCTTCCGAACAAGAAACGCAGAATTAATGGAATTCGCAGGAGATGAATATTCAATTATCCTGGGTTAGGGGGTTTTGTGGTGTTGTCAGCTGGCTCTAAAGCAATAAAACAAACATTCCCTGGGAGAGCTGACTCCCAGGGGTGGCTGCCCAGGGCCAGGCTGGCCAGTGCTCCGTGCTGCCAGCGCTCCTGTCCCTCCAGCACCGCTCGCCGCAGGCCGGGGCACCTTTCCCAGCTCCCGAGCCAGGGGCACAGGAAGCTTTGGAGAGGATAAATGTAGTTGGTGGGACCCAGGGCGTGGATTCGCCTGCTCAGTGTGGGCTCACACTCCAGACCCCGTCAGTTCTGTGCCCCCTCCCCAGAGCAGGACCCTGCCCCGTGCCGGAGCTCCAGCCCAGGCTGCCTCACACACACCCACACCGCGGGGTGGTGCGGATACTGCTCTGCAAACCCACCCGAGGCAGGAGCACACGGCCGTGTTCCACCGCCCAGGGCTTCAGAAATCACGGTATGAATGAGCCTGGAATAAGCAACTGACAGGTGCTCTCCAGCCAGCCCTGCCGAGCTGGCCGTGCCATGCCCACCCTGCCCCAGCCCCGCAGCTCCTCCATGTAAGGAGCATTAAGGGCAAGACTTATTTTTCCAGCTCACAACTCTACATTAGAAAAGACACAGGTGAAGATTTTTGAAAGTATTTTCTGCTGATAATGGAAAGGTTGGTTTTGGTTTGTTTTTGAAAGCAACAAACTACCACATGGCAGAAACGAATGGGAAAAAATGATCTTTGAAACAGTAAAATGCATCAAAATCGGCTTATTCTAGTGCTTGCAAGGTCCCTGAGCAGCCTGTCTGTGTTTTGTCCCCAGGACCACGGATCCTCAGCACTCTGTGTGTGCCCAGGCGCTGCACAGAACAAGGACAGACCCAGGCAGGGGAGATCTGCAGCTCCCGAAGCTGGTCTGCCCCAGGGCCAGGCACACACCTGCCCTGCAGGGATCACACCCCACCGAGGCTGTGATGCTCTCTGTAGGTGTGACAGGGGGCAGATGCCCTGGGACCCTCCCCTCAGCCCAGGGTGTCCTCCCCTCCTCACCCTGCCCCAGCTCCCAGGTGCACATCCTGACACCCTCCTGCACGAGCAAAGCCTTTTGGCAGAGGAGATTAAATCCCTTTCACAGGGAAATAGGAGGAAAAAAAAATCTATATATTTCATATATAGATATTTCTTATATATATATTCTTTGAGGTTCCCACAGCCTTGCAGAGGAGGGATCAGAACAGCACAAGCAAATGTGTTTACAGCTTCACGCTTAAATTTGAAACGTGTTTCTAACCTGACATCTGTGTATTTTCAGCCCTTTCCAAAGCTCTTGTTTTGCTTTCTATGGCTTCTGCTTCATTATTCTAATTTAATAAAGCCGCAGTGAAGGCAGAGTGCCGACTCTTTGTGGCTAATGAAAGACATTGATTTGTTTGTACTTCTTGTTATAGATTTTTCCTAATTACAGGCATTTTTCAGAGGCAGTTGAAAAAATAAACGAGCAGCTGGTTTGAATGTGCAACCTATTATTGTATTTCCTAGAGCTGCAGAAAAACTACTAACACTCACAGCGGGATGGTTTTGAATGGAGGAGGGCAGAAAAGGTATTTTCCAGGTGGGAATCCACTCACTGGTCCACTCACTTCCTTCCTTCAGTGCTACTGTCAAGAAAGGCTGAAAAATTGGCTTTTTCTGCCACACCAGCTCCAAGTGTGACACACGGGCCCTCCCAGGGAGCCTCCACGGAGCAGCCAGGGCAGGAGGAAGAGGAGCAGCATCGCCGGGGCCTGAGAGCAGCTGCTGGGAGCGGGCAAACAGGGGTGCCCAGGGGTGGGTGAGCACGGGTGGGATGAAAACCAGAGCAGAGTCCTGGGTGCAAGATGCTTTTCAAAGCACATTGAAACAGTCAAGAAACAGGGTGAATGAGCAGCACACACAGAGCCTGTCCAGAGACCCTCCGGGACCCCCTGGCAGCTCAGCTGCTGCCGCGCCACGGGCACAGGACGTGGTGGCCACGTGGCCCAGCCTGGCACCGCTGGCACAGGACGTGGTGGCCACGTGGCCCAGCCTGGCACCAGGGGCACAGGACGTGGTGGCCATGTGGCCCAGCCTGGCACTGCTGGCACAGGACGTGGTGGCCATGTGGCCCAGCCTGGCACCACGGGCACAGGACGTGGTGGCCACGTGGCCCAGCCTGGCACCACCGGCCCACAAAACACCCTCCATACAAGTCCCAGGGCTGGCTCCTGTGGGACCCCATTCACACCATCCATAAAAAGATTTCTCATTAAATACTGATGGGAATATTTCCCGAGGTAAATGCAGACTCTTCTCTCCAAGCAATGATGTTATTTACTTCACAATGTACGCATTTCAAGCCACAGGTAGCCCTGGCACTAAGGAGCTCTGGCAAGGGGCAGGACCTTGGCAAACCCGACACAGCCCTCCCCTCTGGCTGCCAGTGCAGCCTGGCCACTTCTTGTCACACAGCTCATAGAAATCACGCACACGTTGCAAAACTATTGCGAAACTCTGGAAACTCATCCAAGTCCCAGTCCCTACACGTTTGAATCATGCTCCCAACAAAGGCTGATTTTCCTGTGAAAACAAACCATTACACGCTTCTCCATCCCCTAGGCAGGAGGAGCTGTGGAGGTGGCTTTGGTTGGTTGGTTGGTTGGTTTGGTTTTTTTCTTGAAGAAACCGTTTAAGACTTGAATCAAAACAAAGATCAATTTGGAGTCGGTTCTCTTTGCTAGGGCAAATTAGCGAAAAGTTGAATTTTAACCCAAACTGTTCACATTTTGCCGTGGCAATGTGTTGCAGAAGGGCACAGCACAGGACTCCTGCCAGCACTTGGCAGCTCTGCCTCTTCCCTGCCCAAATTTCTTTCAGAGCAGTGGAATTGCAGCTGCAGGGTCAAGAAGATGCTGCTGTTGGATTCCCTGCTGCCTCTGTCGCTGCAGCAAGGTGCCTCAGGTAGCAAAGAGAGCGAGGTGCAAACGCTGAGCTTTACCTGAAGGCAGGGGCCTGAGAGCCTTGCCCAGGTGCACTGCAGGGTGGGTCACCCCCAGCCCCACGGCCACGGCCAGACACAGCCCGGGGCTCCCTGGGGCCAGGGGGGTCTCACTGCCTGGGGCTCTGCTGCAGCGGGAGTGGGACGATCAGGGGTCACTCTGCCAGCATCCGTGACAGAAACAAGGCTGCTTCTGAAAAATAATCCTTTTGCTCCCACGTCATGGATTTCTTAGTATAATTCATTTAAAAGCAGAATTAATTCCAGTGGGGCTGGCCATGAAGGCTGTTGAAATCGAAAAGTGGAGGCGGGAATGCTGGTGGGAGGGCAGGAGCTTCCAGAGGGGAGCCTGGCCATCTGCAGGGAGCAAATCCCTCCACCTGCCCCTGCTTCAGCTTCCTAGTGAGCAAACAAGGGTGATCCAAATGAACCACCCTGGTAAAACACTTGGAAATCCAGAGCTGAAAAGGACTGTAAAAGAGCTGAATCTATTGCAGCAGGAGTATAGAACTTTAAACTCTCTTGCAATTGTCAATGACCCCAGAGCTCAGAGCTGCACGCACAGGTTGGGGTCCCACGGGGGGGGACTCTACAGCCACGGGCAGAGGGCAATGCTCGTCCCTCCTCGGGCAGGAACAGCAGGAGGAGTCACAAAGAAGCAGAGGAGGAAGAATCCTCAGCAGTCCGGTTTGAAAATAAGGAAACAGCATTGTCAGCTCATTCCAACCCTCCTTGGCTGCCTAGCTGTGTGCAGCCAAATGCTCTGGGTTTTCTCCCCGGGGTGTCAGTGCCCTTGCTGCTGGCGCGGGTGCGGATGAGGAGGGGTGAGCGGCAGGATGAGACGACAGGATTCAGCTCTGCTGAAATATTTTGGGACTGAGAGACCCTCGGCTGTGCTCCTTCGCCGCAGGAGCATCCGGAGAGGCCAGGGCTGGCAGCGGGCAGGAAGCGGATCCGGCTCTATCTGGTGCCTCCTGCTCTGCTGCAGCCCGACCGCAAGCGCTGAGCGGGTGTTTCACCTCCGGGGGGGCAGGGGGAGCCGGTGCCCCTGCAGCATCTGTTTTCTATTCCAGAAAAACCCTTGGGACCCCTCCCTCACCCCCGAAAATTCAGCAGGGATCTCCCACAGAGAATCACGACAAATTCCCGGCAGGGAGGGCACTGCCCGGGTGAGCAGCACAGAGCTCTCGCTGAGCCCGGCTGTAATTAGACCCCAAACTCGGGACAGGACCCGAAGGTACCTGGCAAACGAGCCAGGCCCCAGGCACAAACACAGCGGTCAAGCAGGAGCCAAGAGGCTCCGCTCACTGCTCAGCCCGCCCGAAAAGCCCTTCTCTGTCCCTCAGCACCTCCGGGATCCCGACCTCTTCCCCACTAGATGTGCTGGTCCTGCCGTCACACAGCTGATGCTGGAGGCTGCCTCTCGTTATGCACATGAGCTTGATCTGGCTCGGAATCACAGCCAATTCTTGCTGCAGAGGAGCCATCTCCCCCCTCACAGCCCGAATTAAGCCGGGGGTTGAGCCGAGCAAGTACAGCAGAACCAGAGCCTTTGTGCTCTCTGCTCTTTCCCTGGTATCCCGGGTGAAGGAGTTCAATGGCAACCATTTGGGGTGGTGGTTTGTTTGGTTTGGGGTTTTATTGCTTAAACAATACAGAGAAGATTGCACTCCTCCCAGAGCTGCCAGCCCCGCCCGCAGGTGCCCATCCCCTCAGAGAGGGCAGAAACGTGCCTTGGGCTGTGCAGCCCACCTCTCCCCAGCCTGGAGCCGTGCTCTGAGCTAACCCCCTTCGTGCCCTTTTGCTGGTCCTCTGAAGCTGCTGCTGTGCCCTGGGCCAGGCCCCCTGAGCCCCATGCGGGTGGGTGGGCTGAGAGGGGCCTGTGCTGACCCCCAGACCAGGGCAGGGGAGTGGGGACACTCCCGGGGCTGAGGGCTGGGAATGGGGGCACTGGGGTGCGGCTTTCCCACATCCCCAGGCACTGACAGGCAGCTTCTCCTTTGCTTTCCTGCAGCCCAGCCTCTGCAGCGCTGCCCCAGCTGCCCCATGCCTTTCCTGGGTAATTCGGAGCCTGACTGCTGCCTTCGGGGCTCCGAGCTGGAGCACACACCGCGCCCAGCAGCGGCACGGGCTGCCAGGGGTTCGGAGGGCAGGAGCTGCTGCTGTGCTCTCCTCAGGCGGCACGCCGGGATGCCTGGCACCTGCATGGAGTGAGGGCACGGCCAGGCTCTGCCCTGCCCTGCCCCAGAGATGGGATGTGGTGGGATGGCTGTGGGCAGGGGGATGCGGTGCCCTCAGGAGGGGGAGCCTGGAGCACCCCAGCCCTGACATGGGGCTGGGATCTCTCTGGGGCACACAGGCTGGTCAAACCATACTCCTGGAAATTCACAAATGGTTTTCAGGGCCTGAGAAAAGTGATCCTTAATAGCTCCCCTCTTATCTGAACTTTTGGCCATTCCTGCCAAAGCCTTTCTTGACATTTTGTAACTTTTTTATTTATAAATTTCCTTCCCTCCACCCGGGCTGCTCTGCGGAAACAGCTGTTCCACACAAACAGCTTCGCTATCCCTCGGGCTGAGTTATCTTACTGCCTGCAGATACAGGCCTGCTTAATGATTAATAATTTTTTAAAATTTACTGGAATATTGTATGGATTCCTCTGGTGCACTGAAGGAATACAACCCTGTGCCTGGTGCTGGGACAGGGGCTGGGAGCCGAGTGCTCTATCCCAGGTGTGGGGCAGAGCCAGCTCCCAGGAAACTCTCATTCCTGCTGGAAGGTCACACATTTTTTTAAAGGTTGCCACTTCCTGCAGCTCTGGGGAACAGTTTTCAGCCACGAAAAACCAGCGGATGTTTAAAAAAGACACCAAGCCTCAGAGCCACCCAGTGCTGGGGTTTTCCAGCAGCTCCCGTGGCAGCTCCGCAGGCCCTCCTACGCCTGCTGGAAATGCCAAACACTGAGGCAGCCACACCTGAAAGTGCTGTCGCCCACAAAAGAAACCGCAAGGGTGATTTGCTCTCCCCATGAGGGGCTCAGAGGGCCCCTGGACAGAAGGTGGGGCTCTGCCCTGCAAACCCAGGCAGCCCCGGCCGGGCTCCGCTGCCAACACCCGGCGCAGCTCATGGGCGACGTCAGAGCTGCCTCCCAAATCTGAACGCATCAGTATTCCTCTTCCCTGGGAAATTTTGACATGTTTTGAAGTGAGCTGCGAAGTTTTTACATTCATAGTTGCTATTCAGTATTTTGAGTCGAAATATTAATTTTTTTCACATTGAGTAGTGTTAAACCCAAAGTGCTGGAGCATGGCAGTGCTTCAAGCTGCTAACAACATTCTACTCTGAAATGTACCCATAAATAGGAAAGACTGGATGAATTATACTGTACAGCTCCATAAAACTGACATAAACCCATAAGCAAAACTAACAGGGAAGAAAACCTCTCCTCAACAAAGCTTATCTGAGTCCTTTAATTCGCATCTCCAAGTCTTTCCTTGTTTAACCCTGGTTTTAAAAGACCTTTGAAACTTCACCTTTTTTCCCCCCTTTTTAAAAATAGTTCCAGTTCCGTGCAGTTTTGCAGAGTGAGTGACAGAATTTTTCCTCTCTCATTGCATTCACTCCCCTGCTAGTGACAAATAATGGCAAACCTGGGATTCAGCCTGGGCGGGGAAAAACCAGCGGGCAGTCAGAGCCGCTGCTAGCAGGCTGGAGCTGTCCCACGGCTGTCCAACAGAGGGACTGTCCCCACCGCCGACTGAAAGCATCCCCTCAGCAGCCTGAGCACAGCAGCCTCCGCGCACGGTCCGTGAGGTGGTTCTGCTTCCTCCCCTGATAAAGCACCGCACATTTTTGCGTTATCGCAGCAATTTCTGCCCCAGGGCAACGCCAAGCACGCCTCAGGAATGCGGCTCCAGGGAGCGCTGGGTGCCTGCTGTGCATCCCTCGGACGGACAGACCCCGCTCCGGGCGCTGCCCCGCCCGGGCACCGGGGCCGTCCCTGCCCGGGGGCCCCCGGGACCCCCAGCCCAGCCCAGCCCGGCTGGAGCAGCCTGGGGAGAGCAGCCCCGGGGCTCGCCTGGGCTCTCCCTGGAATGGTTGGTTGGTTTGGCGATTTTTGTAAACGTTAACTTCCTCAGCTGCCTGCAGGCACAGCAAATCAAGGTGCTGTGCTCTTCCCCCCGCCCCAAATTCCGAGCTCCAAGCAATGCGCGGCCCCGCGCACACCCCGCACCCGCGCTGGCCGCTCCGGCCGGGGCAGCTGCTCCCCTGACGAACAGATCCACATACTCCACGGCCCCGGAACCCAGCGTGAGTCTGACAACCAGCATTTAATTAAAGCAAATCCCCACGTGATTTGCAAACTATTTGTTTAATTACAGTGCATCAGAACTATATTTTTAATGAATTGTACGATGCTGTGGTGATCCCCATCCACTTCCAAAGCTCGGAGAACATATATGTTCATTTTCTGATCTCCGTATTTTTTACCCTGCACAAACGTGCAAAGACAACAACGTGCCTGCAGAAACACCACGTCGCCGGGGTGCTGCCCGCAGAAGGGCTCAGGCACTATGGGATCAGCACCACCCGTCCCTGCCGGGACCGGGGGCCCAGCACGGTGTGGGGAGTCCGTGCGGGAGCGCCCCGCTGGCCCCGTCCCGGTGCCGAGGCTGCTCCCAAACCCCATCCCTGCAGGTTTGGCGTGGAGGACGAGAGCCGCAGTGACCCCGCAGCCGGGGCCGGCAGCTCACACTCACACCCGAGCTCTGCCCGGACCAGAGTGGGGGGCTGTGGGCAGCTCCGAGCAGAGCCCACCGCTCCCGCACCCCCTCTGCTCCGGAACCACCCCGATCCAACCCGGGGCGAGTCTGGGAGAAGAGGCACGAGAAGCCCCAACTGCTGCAAAGACGCAGGACAGAGTACAAGCTCTGCTATGGTTTTCATGTCCCTCTCCTTTCCAGGGGTGGAACATAGCCCCGTGTCAGCCCTTGTTAAGGCACCCGGGCACAGGCGGCACCCGGAGCGCCCCGGGCAGCGGGCGGGGGCACGGACACGGGCACGGGCAGCGGGCGGGGGCACGGGCACGGGCACAGGCAGCGGGCGGGGGCACGGACACGGGCACGGACACGGGCACGGGCAGCGGGCGGGGGCACGGGCAGCGGGGCGGGGGCACGGGCACACGGCATTCCCGGGAAGGACACGCGGGATGCGGTGCGAAGGCACGGCGCACGGAGGCTGGAGCCGCTCCCGCCTGGCGAGGAGACAGCTGGGCCTCCTCCGGACCAGCAGAAGCGGGGATGACTCAGCCCGGCGGCGCCGCAGGAGCCGCGTGGGGCTCCGCGTGCCCCCGCAGCCCGGCCCCACCTCGGGCCCCGGGCGAGGATCTCCGGCCCCGGGGCTCCGGCGGCATCCCGAGGAGCCGGTGCCCGCAGCGCCGGGCTGTGCTCGGCAGGCAGCAGCTCTGCCAAAGGCATTCCCAGCTTGGCACGGGACCTGCTCCCCAGGCAAGCAGAGACACGAAGCTGCTGACACGTTTCTTCCTGTTTCCATTGAAAACTGCATCGCTGCGAGAAATCATGCGCTGGGTTTAACAGATTTCTCCCCAGAATGAGGCTTCGGCTCAGAAGGAGAGGATGGGAGGGTTTAAAAAATTACTACAAAATTCCGTTTGCTCGAGAGTACTGTCACAGCACACTCGGACAGGCCGCCAGCTCCCTCACCAGCTCCTGGCCCGCAGCAGTCTGAGCTGGTGCCACTTGGAAAGCAGCAGTTTGGTTTGTGTAATCATTAATATCCACTGCATCAGGAAAGGATTTACAAATCAAGTATAAGAAAATGTTGCCCATCTGTCATGAGTGGGAACCTTCAAACTGCAGCACCACAACTATCGCCCAGGACTGTGGGGGGAAAAACAGAGAGAAGAAAAGAAAAAGGGGGAACGGGTTGGAAGTGCGTCCCTTCCCTGCTGTTTGTCCAGCTGGCTGCAGGCTGGAGGGACACTGACCTGCCGGACAGAGTGGGGTGTGGGCTCTGCCCCCAGGAGCGGGGCTGGGGGGTACCAGGGAGGGGAGCACAGCAAGGTGCTGCAGCAGGGAGAAATGCAAAATGCCAGGAAATATCCAGGGAAGAGGAAAGGCCCACGTTCCAGTGGCGAATGTGGAATGACACAGGAAAGGCACGTGAAACACAGAGCAGGGTTCTGGCAGTTTCCAACACTGGGTGCTGCCTGTGGGTCGTTGCCTTGCACCTGCATTTTAGGGCATCTCAGGGTATGGGGCTGGCCCCATCCTATCCCATCCTGTCTGATCCCATCCCATCCCGTCCCTTCCCGTCCTGTCCTGTCCCATCCCCACGGGAGGGTGGCAGTGCTCGGCCCCAAGCAGCCCCAGCTCGTGGGTGGCTCACGGCCCCCAGCTGCCCTGTTCACCCTGGGAGCAACTCAGGGTTGCAGGATGGGACCCAGGGGAGCCGGTGGCAGCCCCGCGGGGCTCAGCAGTGGGCACTGGACATGACCCTGCCTTCCTTACCATGAAAAATGAGGGGTTCTGCTGGCATCTGCCGAGCAGCAGAGCCGCGTGTGTGGACACGCAGCTGGATTGTTTTTGCTGCCCTGAAAGCAAAGTGATGACTGAATTCCTGAGAAAGAAAACAGATTGGGAAACAGAAGATTGCTCAATGCACCTGCTGGTGAGTCAGAAAGCACAGGACCGGCATGCTCCCTCCGCAGCGAGTGGCTGCACGACGGGGGGGACCTGGAGCAGCCAGGAACAACCCTGGGGGGACCAACCCCTCCCTGGTCTGGCAGAGATTTCGCACACCAGGCTCGGCTCTGGCCTGAGCCACACCACTGCCGAGGGCAGGGGATTCTGAAGGCGCTGGGCTGGGTTTGGCACCCGAGTCCTGGCCAGGTACCCGGGGCCAGAGCTGCCCCAACCAGCAGCATCCTCCGGCCCCAGCCTGCCCTGGTGCCACAGCCCCACAGGAAGGGGCCTGTCACAGATGGCTGTGGCTGGGGGGCTCACAGGAAAGGGAACAGCTCAGCATTTCCTGCCCAGTGCCAGCAGTGATGGCACAAACTGCCCCGGTGGCACCGCTGCCAGCAGCAGGATGGCCACCAGAGGTGTCCGGCACTGCCAGGCCAATGTCCGTGTTTGCCAACACCCAGGTACAGGAGGCTCTTCCGAAGGAAAATAACATGGATAAAACTCATGAAAGGGTGACCCAGACCCAGTGTGTGCATCTCACTGCAGACACACATCCTCCAAAGAGCACGGAGACGTTTTAGAGAACAGACACAAAGTGACTGATACTGGGTATGGGAGAGGTCAGTACAGGCAGGCAGCAGTGACCCTCGAGAGGGAATGCTGATAGAGGCGCACGGAACCCCCAAAAATTTTACAGGGAAGGTTGGATTTTGTGAATTCCCTCCAGCTCTCTCCTGTGAGCTGCTCCTCTTCCCTCTATCCGTGCATCTATTTTAGGATGAAGTTTTCACTTCAGCACAGATGTTCAGAACTGGGTTTCATGCAGTAACTATCTGTTCACATCATTTTCCTTTTTGCACCAGAAACCACGAATTGAGGAGCTGGAGCCAGCAGCAGCTGGCGGAGCCGGTGAGGGACACTGCGTGTGTTTTCCCCTTTGCTGACGGCTGCCGATGCCACGGGCGCAGTGACCACCGTCACAGAGCCCTTGGCCACCACGTGTCGGGTCCCCCTGGCAGCAGCCCGCGCTGTGACACCGCTGCCACCCCTCAGGGCAGACCCGGCCCCCAAAGCGCCCGGTGTTAAACGTGCCTCTGCCCAAACAGCCGGCGAGCGCCGGGCAGCGAAGGCGAGTGTGGCAGGCGAGAGCCGGCATCGGAAAAAGGGCGTGGGAATGGGAGGGAAGGGACGAGCAGAGCCCCTCAGTGCCCTGACACGGCCCCGAGGCACAGCCCTGGGCAGCTCCAGCGGGATGTGCCAGCGAGCACAGGAACCCGGGACGCGACAAGGTTTTCTGGTTATCCCGCGCTAAGTGAGGGGCCGCGGGCGGGATGCAGCCGCTGTCTCCGGCCCTACCCGGACCAGCAGCTCACTGACCTCGTGGCCACGGGAGCTCCCCCGACGCCGCACCAGCTCCTACTGCACACGCAGAGGCTCCAGATCCCTCCTGCATCCCCGACTCCTTCCAGCCCTTCCCTTCACCCGGCTGAGCCCCATCAAATCCCCACCCGCCCTGGGGCCACTCAGCCCCACCACAGGCACCTGTGCCGTTCTCCAAGCTCCCTTCTCTCTCCTGCTCTCCCGCGGTCGGGGGCTGCGGCAGGTGATGCTGTGACAAGTTGCTGCTGTGACAAGTTGCAGCAGCCCGTGGCACAGAGCGGTGGTGCCCGTGTCGTTCCCCCGGCCCCGCGTTGTGCTGCAGTCCCGCACTCTGCGGCGGGCAGAGCTGAGCCCTCCCAGCGCCTCTCCCCGTGCCGAGGCTGTGCCCAGCACCAGGGCACCGTGCCACCCACAGCTGGGACCGCAGACAGGGGGGTGATCCGCTCTGTTTGGGCAGCAAATACACTTTTAAAAAAGATTACAACTAATACCTGGATGCAAAAACACCCTCAGAATTATTAATTTTCTTCCTTCCTGACACCATTTCCTGCCCAGGGGGCAGAGGTGATTCAAACTCTTTCCCAGGTTCCCGTTCCTCCCTCCCTGAGGGCCCACAATCCTCCCCCAGTTGAGAAAAGCCTCTCAGCTGCAGACATAGAAGATCCTTGGAACAAAATTTTGTTATTTTGCTTTTCACAACCGGTACAGTTCTCATTGCTGCCCCGGTGGTTGTCACTGTCCTGGCCCTGGCCAGCGAGGTGTCACATCCCCGAGAGGTGCCACGGCCAGCGAGGTGTCACAGCCGCCGCTTCCCGGGCGGCTTTGGCAGCAGCTCCGTCTCGTGGCTCCGCTCAGCATCCGAGCTCTTGGTTCCTGTGTCTCTCTCTAGCGACAGCCCCGCGGGGGCAGAGCTGCTGCTGCTCGGCATCCTCTCAGCCGCGGGAGCCCCGCGGAGCCGCTGCGCAGGGCAGGAGCGCCGAGGGTCCCGCGGGGCTGGGGAGCCCCGGGATGGACCACGGGAGCCACCGCAGCCGCCTTCGAAGTTACAGAGGAAAACAGAGCTGCGCTATTTTTGCCGGTTCTGAACACCGGCACTGCTCGATACGTTGTTTTTCCCTTGGCAGCGAAATGTGGGGATAAATGAAACGCTGGTGTCATCCTGAGCATGGGGGCAAAGGGCGTGCAGGGGAGCGGGTGCTCGGCCAGCCCGAATGGGGTGTCCAGGTGTGCTGAGCTGGGAAACGCTGCCAATAGACCTGTCTGGGAAAGGCCAGCTCCTGGTGGGGGTCACAGGAGACACCCGGAATCCCCCCGGAAAACAACTGCCCTGCAGTGTTTCCTTTAATCAATTAAAGCTGTGATGTTGTGATCAAAAATTTTGGTTGCCAGTGATTTGTGGGAGACCGATGAAGGAACTGCAACACGTGGCAACAGGGCTCCCTCTAATGTCAGCCACTGCCTGGCTGCAGCCCACTGCCTGCTGCCCCGTTCCCTGCACCTCCTTTCCCAGTTCCCTTTATTCCCTGTGCCCCCAGTTCCCTGCTTCCCTGTTCCCTGCACCTCCAGGTCTCTGCTCCCCATTCCTTGCCCCCCCAATTCCATGTTCCCCTCATTCGCTTCACTCTGAATTCCCTGCACCAACAGCTCCCTGTTCTCCAATTCCCTGATCATCCAGCTCTCTGTGGACCATTCCCTGTGCCCCACATTCCCTGTGCCCCACATTCCCTGTGCCCCACACTCCCTGCAGAGGGAGGGGCTGGGGGTCCCAGTGTGCCCCTGAATCTCAGCAGTGCTGCCACAGGAGGGTAATGGCAGCTGGGGCTGATCCAGAGCATCCTGGTGCTTTGTATTTACCCTCTGGATTTAACAGGAATACCCCGAACAGGTGGCATTTTAATACACATCCTGTGGAGGGAACATGCTGGTGCAGGAAAGCCCCAATACCAAATAAGTTGTGGACAGTCCCACAAGAGCTCAGACACGTTCAAGCCTGCCCAACCCAGTGGGGCCACTTTTAACCTGATAGAGGAAAAGATAATTAAGAGAGAGATCTTTCATTAGGGCAATTTCACTTTATTTTTTCCATACAGCAAGGTCAACTATAGCAGTAATAATAAAATAAGCATAAACCCAAATTGCAGCCCAGGACAGAGTACGTAACTGGAGCAACTACAAGCAAAGTAAGTCTGTGGTTACGTAAGAGCAAACCCAAGCGCGCCCGTCCTTGCAGCAGATGAAGCGGGGGCTGCACGAGTGCAGCTCGTTAATTGGGGTTGGTGTGAGCTCGAGACCGGGCAGCCCGGCCCCCGCCTGCTCCCAGCTTTGGCATACACAGGATGACCACGTTCCTGCAACGCTTTCCATGAAAAGGGAAGATCTCCCAGCTTTTCACCTGCTAAAAGAACATGACCACTACAGCGAGAAAATAATCCCCTACCCTACAGCTACGGGTGCTGTTCCGTTTGCCTGTCCATGGTTGAACTCTGTGAACGTCAGTATTTGTTTTGAAGAATCTTTTTTTGTGAACAAGAAACCACTGAAATTGTCAGAAACTGGTTTGAATAGCATATATCTTTAATATATTTTGATACTTTAAACATGCAGTAGATTTTGAATAATGTACGGAATATCTGAGCCATGATTCCCTGGATGGGCTGAAGTACCTGCTTTTTTTTTCCTTTTTTTTTTTTTCCTTTTTTTTTTTCCTTAATGATTTTCAGGCAGATTTGACCCAGTGGAGCTTCTGTCAGTCATGAGATCTCGGAAGGATGGCAGATCTTTCCAGCTGAAAAAATCCTGGCAAACTACAAGCTGTCCACATAAAGCAAAGCAACTTTTTGGAAGGGGGATGGAGTGCTAACTCTGTGCCACTTTTGCAAGCAATTTTGTTCAGCCTGTCATTTTATTTAGCCTTAACAAAACTCCTTGTAATTATAGACATTTTTATTCAAAATAAGATCTTACTATTATACAGGTTTCTCTCTTTTTTGACTATATACAGAAGTGCAAAAAGTCAACCTTCGCTCTCGACGTCCCAACTGCAGCATAATCAACCCTCAAGAGTTTGCACACACACACTAGAATTCTTGTTACGTAAACTTTGTGTATTTGGATTATCAACAAAAAGTCCCTTGATCTATTGATTATGCAGCTTATTTATAACAAGGCCTGATATTCAGGGATTTCAAAAAATATTTAAACAATATTTTAACATTTGAAATGGATACAGTAGAAAATAAATTTTATTCTAATATCTAGGAACTAGATTTTTTTTCTCATAATAACTAATTACAAACAAAATAAATCATCAAAATATTACTCAATTGTCTGCCAGGATTGTTGCCATAGCAACAACTTAACTTCTTACTTAGCAATGATTATATAATTATAAGATATCCATATAAAAGATCTTTGTTCTTTTAATGAAAACTAGACAAGAACTAACAATGACTGACATTCTTACATTGTCATATTAGATCAGTAAAATAGAAATCATTTAGTTAACAATAATACGAATACTCATAAGACACTACATGTAGATTCCAAACTGAGTATGTTATGAAGAAAACTACTTTTTTTTTTTGTATTTTGAAAAAGTCATCAGTAAACTCTAATAAAACAAAATTCTATAAACTGAAATGGTATCAACTGGTAATAGAAAATGAAAACGAGCTAATAAATGTAAGAAATAAAAACTACACTTTTAACAAGAAAAAAATAAGTAAATTCTCTATGGTAAGTCACTACAATAACATGTGAAGTCACCTATACTTTCTTAACACGATTGAAATTACATTGGTATGGGTTTTAACCCGTAATGTAATAATCTAAGGCTTTAATAGATGTACAGTACAATCAGGAAAATCAACACATCATTCTTATCTATAAAGCATCTCTCTCAAGCATAAAAACTCGCGGTAAACTCGGAGTATGGCGAGTTCTACAACCGAACCCGCGCCTCTCCCTCCCCTGCCCACCCGGGGCCTGGCCCCAGGCAGCCCCTGGCTGAACAGAGCAAAAATATCCTTTACTGGCTGCAACATCCAAACCACAAAAAGGAATTCCTTTGGATGAATCCATTCTTAGAACTTGAATGCACATCTATTTGTTTGTTTTTATTTTGTAAAGGCTTTCTAAGGCTATAAGCAGTTAATCTGAACAAAAAAAATCACATATAAAACTCACCCGAGTATTAACCCACCCAATTTCTATGCTAATTAACATCTCATTTGTCCTATTTTGGTTTGTCATGCATCTGCTGTCAGTGCTTCTGCGTCTTTGTTTAGAGTCGCCGCGGATGCGGGACTTGATGAATTAAAGTGAAACCCATCTCTGCAAAACATTTATAGTCCTTGTGACTCGCGACAGAGGCTATAAATAGAGCAAAAGAAGTTCCTCAAACATTTGTTACTGTGTCTCAGAAATGGCTTTTCCCTTTCGCAGCTCACCTTATACAGTAAATATGACATACAACGCCTTGGAGAGTTTATAGATAATATTGTCCATAAGGGTTATGCACAGCTGGAGCATCTCTCTGGTGCTGCCCACTGGCTGTGAGGAGCAATTGGCCATTTCTGAGACAGCTTTGGTTTGAAACAGAATGGTGCCCTTTGACTGATCAGTACTCATCAAGTCAGTGAAAACGTGGTTCTGAAAATAACACTGCGGAAATAATACTCTGATGGATGTACAGTCTATGGCACTTCATGAGAATCCTTAACAACGTGGTACTTAAAGCCATTGATGTGCTTTAAAATATACACAGTTGTGGTTTTGCTTGGCACATTCATCTCTGTCAGATTCCTCTCTTCTCATTTCTTACAATCTATTACATTAAAAATATTACTCTTAAACAAAAATTACTGTGCATGCACGCTCTCGTCTATAATGGCAATTTTAAATACAAGGTGCACCTTTGTTATTTGTAAACCTTGAAAGAAATAAACTTACTTTAAAAAATTATATCTTGGTCTACAGACGTACCAATACATAATAGATTTCTGGTTACAGCATCGTCGGTCTTTCCGGGGTGATGTCCATGATTGTGGGGAGCAGGCCCCGAATGCATCGCCCCGGGCACTGGGTGCCGGGAAAGGCGGACGATGCTGCAGGTTTAGACAATAAGATCACCTCAGCACAAATATCAATTCAATGTACAAAGTATATAGGCAACAGTGTGCAGTGGAGTCCCACGGTCTCGCTTCGTCTCGTTAACATGCAATGTGTGATGTCACTGCTGAGGGGTTCCCAGTGCTGCTGGACAGTATTTACATACACTATGGCTAATGAGCTCGGCCTCTTCCCACCCAAATCCGGCCTCTTCGCCTCGGATACCATCTGGGAAGGGAAGAGCACAAAGTGTTCTGGGCACAGCCAGGACTGGTGTCAGACCACACCAGCCCCAGCTTTATACAGCACAGGGGGCTGTGTCCCTGCAGCAACCTGCCAGCAGCAGAAGCATCCCATCCCATCCCATCCCATCCCATCCCATCCCATNGGTCAATCCTCACCCTCAGAAATAATTCCACTATGGCCAAGGCATTCCATAAAAACACGGCAGAAATGGGGCACAGGAGAGAGGAAGGTAACACAGATGAAGAGCCGTCCTGGGACGGGATGGCTGCGGGGGCGGGGGGATCTCACAACAACAGGACAATTACGAGTTTCCAAACCCAGGAAACACTGGGGTTCCAAATTTTGGGATTTTAAAAGCCGTTCTTTCTGAAGAGAACTTGATGGAATCATCTTCCCCCCTGATCTGCCCCTCAGCTCAGGTCAGTGCTGGGGCCACCACAGACAGAACATAAACCTCTGTGAGCCCTGGTTTTGCTGGGTGGGCACGATGTGGCCACCGGTACCTGTGGGATCTCCCCTCGGAGAGGAATGGCCCCTCAGGGGGGTCAGAGCCTCTGCCCCTGTAACTCACTGGTTTTCTTAGAAAGAAAGTAAAAACATTCTGCCCCTTACAACAACAAATTACACACATAAGAGTAAGAAAAAATACAGCAACAACACACTGGGAACTTACTGTTTGATGACCAAATGTCTACATCTGTGTAACATACTTGTGGCTAGTCAGATGTTCGGCAGATATTATGGGTATCTACAGGTAAGAAATGTAAACAATGAGTAACACGTGCAAGGAGCCCACCCAGAGGCACAGCATTTGCTACAGAACATCAGTCTGGGAAAGGGAGAATCAGCTGTGAGTTGGTGGATTTTATATTGTAACTGTAAGTTAAAGTCAACTGAAGTGCTACAATAGCAACTTAGAACTGGAAAACATTGGGTTAAGTACTACTGGACAAATTTAAATAAGTATTACTGGTTTTCAGGAAATAGGAGAAGTTAACATCTACAGGTCATGCAGTGCAGTAATTGAAAATAGCCCTTTTTGTTGGCCTACACAAAATTCTGTTTTCAGTGTCTCAGATGATGAATTCTACAGTGGCCTCATTTCAGTTTTGAATGCCAAACCTACAATGCCCTGAGCTTGATTTCCATGGCCGGTGCAAATCCCTGGTTGAGAAGAGCTCCTGCCCTTCCCAGGGCGGCTGCAGCACCGCACGGAGCAGCCGGCAAGCAAAGCCTCCGAAGGCAGGGAAACGATTCCCAAAATGTTCGGCTGCACAAACAGGACTCAGCAGGTGGCTCCCCTCAAGTGCCCATCAGCTCAGTTTCCTTTTTAGAAAACCAGGATTACACTGGGAGCCAATTGCCAGCAGTGCCACTACCAGGTGACACTGCACCCTGGCCAAGGGTCACGGAGGCACCGCAGCCCTGCTGCGCCCGGGGGAGCAGATGTGCCCAGGCACAGAGAATTGTGCTGGGGCATAGGACACAAAATGGCTTTGCACCATCCCAAACAGCTGTGGCACTTGGAAAAACCCTTTTTCCTGATGGGCACCAAGGCTGGCCTGTGAATCTGCCCAGTAAAGAGAGTGGGGGGTTTCTTCTCAACTAACTCATTGGCAGGTCCTGCCGTTGTTTTTCCACCCGTGTGCCCTCTCCTCCCCTGGCAGCTCACACACCACAGCATTGCCAACTCCACAGAAATGGGCTTCGAGCAGAATGAAGCTTCTCATACCATGTTTTCCTACTGCTGCAGGACAGGCTGCGGCACCCGACTGGAGCAGCATCAGGGACAGTGCTGTCGAACAGACCAGCGACCTTCAGCACCAGTCCAGGAAGATGAAGGGCCAGATCTTTAGCCTTTGGCATGCAGGCACATGGCATCGGGTGGCATTAAATACCTTCAGCATTGCTCACATGGTATATACATATATGGGTATATATGTATATATGGAGGTTTGGCTGCAGAACTGCACTAAGTGTTATGAGGCTCTGGGGAGGAAAGGCATGAAATGACCAGATTCTACAGCAGAGAGTTTTCCCTGTGATCTGTCTGGGAAGTGCATGGTTACTAACTGAGAGACGATTTAAAAATAATGATTTTTTCTTTGGCATGCCTTGTTCTTACAACCCTCAGGATGTGCACAGGATACAGAAACACACTGAAAGTAACTGTCTGGTGCAATAAATTGCAGTATTAAGAGACTTTGGGCATACAGGAGGTTGCTTGCTGAGGTGGCACATATGCAGAGGTATCCCCACCTACGAACTAGCTTTTCAAAACACAAATTCTTAGGCCAAGTTTAAAGCCCTGAGTGACCTGTTCATTCAGCAAACATTTCTCAAGAGAAGCATGTGCTACCTGCTGAGCAGACTAACCTGGGTTGTTTTTGGGATTCTACAATATCCAGGTCCCTTTGGAGGCTCGGGATGTGCACGCCTAGGTGTCACTGCAATGGTGTCATTTGGGAGTAGTATTTTTGAGATGAGGAAGCAGACAGGTTAACGAGGGACGTACAGCTGGGGCAGCACAAAATGGTAGTGCTCGACAGGTAAAGGTGCAAAGGCTCGAAGCCAAAGGCCCTGGGGCTCACTCTGCAGCACTGGGAGTCCCGAGGCCGCGGGAGCTGGCACCACCCTCCCCAAGCACAGAGGGGCACGGGCTCAGTGCCCGAGGAGCCACCTGTCCTGAGCCAGGAGCCGAGTGCCTCAGGCAAGCCTGCCTTAACACTGACATTTACCTGCACAGCTCGTCCCACACACAGGAGCACACCTGCACAACGCTGAGGAGAACCTGGAGCTCCCTTTGCTAAGGGGCACACGTGTGATCCCACTGAGTTGGAAGCAAGACCTGTATATCAGACCAGAACTGATGGCTTCAGGGCACAGGCAACTAACTAACTGCCCAGTAAATCTCAAAAAATAATTTGCTTTTAGAAGAGGAACAGGAGGCTCTTTAAAACGTTTTTATTGTTGCACTTTCAGCCAGGTGTTGTGCAGAAATCTGACAGCGTCCTGTGCTCAGGTGCAGCTCCAGCCGCTCCTCTGGCCCAGGGACTCATCTTTAGAGCATTGGTTCTGGCTTTCCTGGGAGGACTTCTAATCACTTACGTGGTAAAGCATTACTCTCATATTCCTGAAATACATCCAAACACGGCAATGACTGGGCTGGCTGTTGAGAAATAAACTCAGACTCTAAGGGGTGTTTTCTTAACTGAGCTCTGTTAAAGCAATGGACCATTCCAAAGAGAATCTCAAGGCTGGAACAAAGGCTTCAAGAAAGTTTGTGTGTGGCCCATGCTCACAGGGTTTTGTTTCATGCTTGGAAGAGGAGAGTCAGAACATGTTTGGACTGCTAAACTCAGACTGTAAGAACCTGCAACCCCTCTGCACAAAGACTCCCCTGGCTTTCCCTGAGTTCTGCGTTGAAAGGAGCTGTTGGCTCCACAGAAACAGAAATAAATCATGGGTTTGTGTATTATCCCTTGCTCTTTGCATCCCTGAGAGCAGAAATAAGCAGCATGGCCCATAAATGTCAAGACTGAGTCAGAAACTCTATTGTCAATTATTTTTAGCATCAGAAATGGAACTGCAGCACCTTTGGAGCATGGCTAAGGGCTGATTAAGCTGTGCTGCAGCTCTCTGAGAGAATGTGTAGGCCAACAAGAGGTCAGATCCAAACCCCCATGCTCATTAAAGCACCGATTTCGAGTTGTCTGTAAGGAACAAAGCTGTAAATTAGCAAACCTGGTTGGCTGTGGCTGTTGCAGCGAAGGGAACACTTGTGGCAGATGTTGTTGCTGCAGACACAGTGGCTGGCGTAGCACCGTGCACCATGGGAACTTTCGGAAGGAAAATCAAATAAGCAAACATACAGAAGAGTGTAGCAGTATGGGACCAGAGCGACACGTGGGAGGGTCATTGAGCATGGTTTACCACAGCGAAAAGCCCGAGACATCATTGGCAGCGCGTGACATGCAACCACAGTGCAAAGCAGGACAACATTCCGGGAGGGAGGGGAGGGAGATGAAAGAGAAAAAAAAAAGGGGAAAATGCTTGTTACCATCAAATCAAGAAAATCGACATAAACAAGCTTAACCATTTCAATATGAAAAACAACAGGAGAGTTTTTTCAATGCCCTTATATTTACAAATTTTTGTTTTTTAAAATTTCAACCCAAATATTTACTGCTAACAGAAATTAATCTTGCAGAAGGACAGAATACAGCTACATGGCTATGGTAAGATACAGTCTTTAGTTAACACAAGATAGTTTCTAAACACTGGAACTCATAGTCCAGTCAAAATCCACCAAGGAACAATGTGCAATTAAAAACTGCTGTACAAATTAACATCTACGTGTCCATGTCAATTAAATAAAACAATCACATTTAATTGACAGGTGTTAGTGCAGGAGGCTCGGGGAGATGGACTGGCACAAGGGCTGTACGTTAAATCTAGCAGTGGATTTTGAGGGTCTTTGAGCTGCACCACAGGTTTAAGATAATCAAGAAACAAAGCTGGCACCTACCAACACTTGTAGCGGGTGTCATGCACAATATTGAGCCTGCTCATCATGCATTGCAACAGGAAGGTGGATTTGGAAAGGGAAAAGAATTAAAACAACCCATCACACGTGTAATTAGAAATTTCATTTGAACAAAGAAGAAAAATTGTTATTATGGGCACAGTGGCATGTAACTGTCAGCACAATCAAACCATACAATAGCACAGTGATCCGTTAGAACGAGGCCTCGGGGACAGGGCAGCCGATGGACGTGTGTGGGGCCGTGCTGGCCCCGGGGCACGGCCAGGAACACCTTCCTCAGCTTTAACTCACAACTCCCGAAAGCTTTCTGCCTTTCGACACAAGCCTTGCCATGGTCCTTTCCCTGCTCGTCTCAGATCAAAACCCCAGCCTGGTGCCTGCGGTCCCTGGGCGAGGCCAGCGGCACCAGGGCCTGCTGTCCCTGCGTCTGCTCAGGGAGCGCCGCCACGGCTGGGCGCATCCAGGCACAGGGACGGCGGAGGTGATAGAGCCTGAGCCTCTCCCTCTCCCCTCCTCGGGCAGTGACCCCGCCTGCCCCTGCTCCGGCCGCTCCCCACGCAGCTCCGAGCAGTGGCCGAATGGTCCCCGTGCCCCGTGCAGCTCATGGTGACCCCTCAGAACACCTGTTCAGCCTTTTGTTCTACACTGCACGATGTATTTTAAGCTGCTGGTGCCTCAGCTCACAGCGCCAACTCGCTTCAGGCTACGTAACAAGAAAGCACCTGGAGAGTTCTGCCCTGCAACCAGAGCCAGCAGCAGGAAGGTATTTTCAGGATCATTCTGGCATCTTTTCAGGTATCACCAAGTTGGCAATTCTCTCTATGTTACACAGCAAAATGCCTTCCCCCAGAGTGATCTCACTATCTTCTATTGCTACTTCCAAGATGATAAACATATACTGATCTTCCAGAATATCCATTTTTAATAAATTATTTACTTTTCTATTTAACAAATAACATTTATTAACACTGTTAATGATGGTTGACACGGCAGAAACTGAAATAAACTCTGAAATCTGGGAATGAGATTCCAGTCAAAATGGAAACATATCACAGCAGACTGCCAGAGGCAGGCAGGCAGTGCTGCCTCCGTGACATCCTGTGACTGTAATGGGGACAGGAAACGGCCCCAGCCCGTGCCAAGCGCTGCAGGGGATGCACAGCCTCAGAGCATTTAACTATGCACGGAAGAAGTCGGTCAGTTTAAGTACTGCTGGGGCCAAGGTTATTCTCTGTCGCTGCTCTATCTGTAAGGCAACAAAGGCAAGGGCATCATCATATTTCCTAATTACTCCTCTGTTTCTGTGTCATGGAAGAGACTGAGAATATTCACAAAGAAAGGGTAAAGGAAGGGCACCTCTCCTGACCTCCCCAGGCACAAATCATGGCTGAAGCCAATGGGATCACTTCAAGATTAAAAAATGGAGCAGAATTTGGCTAAAAAGTACAAACAGTAAGCAAAATGGCTTTCTTGGTCCCTCTTAGGAGCTCTCAGTGGTGTTAATGGGGTCGCAGAGAAGAAGCTCTGAGTTGTGCCTCTGCCCAAGTGCCCTGGTCACGCAGCTGTACACCTCCCTTAGAGCTGCAGTGGTACATCACTCCCTGCACAACTGTATCTGCATGCTGCACATGAGCTAGGTATTTATAACGACTCTGAAATATCCCTGTAAAGCTTTGCAGTTAAAAGCTCCAAATTTCAGTCTGAATTATCATCATTAACATTATGACCAGTGCACATGGTTTTTGAAAGGGAAGTGAAGCAAATGAACATGAGGCAGAAAGTAGAACACTTGCTGGGGTGGCATAACGCCCAAACACAGACATTATGCTATATGACCCTCTTACCAGTAATAAAAATAATTTTTGCTATGATCTCAATATTCAGCTTGACTTCAGAAGCTTTGACTGACTAATGAGAACACATGAATAATGAATGTGCTCTTTCAATGTTCCCTGGCTGTTTGGCACAAGGCAGAATTTTAATCCGAGGATGTTCTGACTTAACTGACCATAACTTCCCAACCAGATTATTTCTGCAGTGCAATAAAGCTATTTTTATAAATATTCTGTTTAGTGTTGTTTTAATTGTTTTTTTCTCTTTTCTCCCTTGTATTATTCCCCTCAGTCTGTTTCTTCTGCCCAATCTACTAAAGCCTAATTAAAAACAACACTCCAGACAGCACAAGCACTCCCATGGAGGTGAGCAGTGGTGCATGACCTTTCCCTCCCCGATGTTTTGGGGGAGAGCAGTGGTTTTGCACAGGCCCAGCTGCCCCGGGAGGGAAGTGCTTTAGGAAAACCTCTGGGCACCAAGTCCCAGCCAGGAGCAAGGGAGTCTCTGGTGCTGGAGCTGCAGTAATTGAACAAATACACAATGGGTTAATATGATGCAGAGGTAGCTGCAGCCTTTCCACACTGGCTCTGGGGTTCAGGTGCCAGCTGCAATCCTGCCCCTTGCAGCTGCACCACAACATCAACTCCTGGAGCATGCTGCCAACCTGACCCCTTGCTCTGGAGGATCTCGCTTCCCGAAGACACTCCGCTCACCTGGGGGACACACCCGGGGCAGAACAGCTGCCCTCGCACACCTGAGGAGACAGGGAGCTGAGGCACATGGTCACAGGCACCAGGGCAGGATGTCACTCAGCTGCCCACAGGAGCACTCCCCAGCCAGCTCCCAGTGCTGCAGGACACGGAGCAGGTAAAGGTCCGAGGACCCGGAGCTCTGCGTGGTCACAGCAGGAGGATCACCACATCTGCTGAGGAGTCCCGAGCTGGCAGCCAGGACCCAGGGACCAAACCGAGCTGGGAACACGACCAAGGCACACACAGCCTCCTGACTCGGCTGACTAACACCCCTTATTCCCACAGCACAAATGTTCCTCGTTCTTTCTTGCAACACCCCTAAACTCCCCTCTCAGTCTGGGGACAGCTTCCAGAAGCCAAGGTTTCGGGGACACCTCAACAGGGGAGCTGTGCACAGAGGGAGCTTTAGCTGAGAGAGGTGATACGAGTGTCTAAAGAACATCTAATCACTTAAGGCATGCTGGAGTGCAGTGTCCATCCCAGGCATGGATGATCCCTGGATGTTGTGCTTCACATCCCTGGCACAGAGCCAGCCAGAACAATGCCTTACAATTCAAAAGAGGTATCTGAGGTTTCTGAGTATCAGTGGGAGAACATGAGGAGTGAAGTGCCCTGCAGGGAGGAGGGTCCTGCACAGATCCCCCAAAGGGCACCAGCCCTGAGCACACCCACCCTGTGCAGGTTCTGCAGGTGTCCTGCCCTCCAGCCGTCCTGCATACCCTGCCTGGAGCAATCAGGAACACAAATGAGCACTTACACCTTGGGTGTCTGAACCTGAAAAATGTCACTTTAATTCAGATCCCACTGAGCTGACCTGCCCCTGCTCCGTGGCCGTGGAGCTGGGGGCACCCACGCTCTCTGCTCTCCGTTGCTTCGTAGGGACAGATGGAGAAACTCTATTTCCAGGTGACTGTGCCCAAACAGGAACTGATCCCAGTTCACATGAAGTGGGAAAAACTAAAAAGGGCAAGGTGGCAAAGACATTTTTCAAACTGTTTGGGAAGTACTGGATTACTGGAAAGCTCAAACTGCCGCTCTCTGAAAAATATAAAGAGAGAATTTATAATAGCTCATGCTAAAAACTCCCTTACTTTTCTTGTGCTACATATACTAAACTTCAGTGGTCAGGAAAGGTCTAATGAAGCCTCAAGAACCACTGCCAAGCTTCTGGAGGTTTCAGTGTGGATCTGCTGGAGGAAGAGCTGAGGTAAGGTATGTGGAAGAGCCAGTGGGAAAGACCCCAGTCAATGATGAGGTGCAAATGGGGTCTGGCACATATAAACCACAACCCCAGCTCCTGAGTTCGAAGGCAGCTCCAGCACTTCCAGAAACCATCCAGCCCCTCGCTGCTTTCATGAAAGCTGGAAAATTGCAGTTTATGGACTCCACCGGTTATGCTGTGCCAAAAGAGATCTGTGAATTGTTTAACATTCACAGGAAAGACTCTGAGTCTTTCTGGATGGGGCTCTGAGCAAGCTGGTCTATTGGAAGGTGTCCCCCCATGGCAGGGGGTTTGGAATGAGGTGGCCTTTAAGGTCCTTCCCAACCCAAACCATTCTGTGGTTCCATGGGTCTGTGATCGCATATGCATTTTTATATGGATTTTAATATGTGGGCTAGACATCTGACCTACAGCTTATCAACCCATCTTGTTATTGACTCCAGCAAGCTTTGGTTGAGTAAAATGTATTTACTGATACATTTCAGTGACTGCAATGCATTTTTGCGTAATTAAAATGCACTAGATCAAAAAACTGATTTTTGTGCCATTTAAAGTACACATGCTGGTTGTATGCCAGATCAAGACAGAATAGTAAAGGGCATTCATCATACTGAACTCCTGGGAACATACTAGCCAAAAATGTTTAGGAAAAAATCCTTTCAATTTTTGGGTAAAGACTGATTAGCTGTATTTCTTCTCCTTCCAAGTCTGCATGATGAAGGGCTGTCCTCACAGACTCTTTCCCATTTTTGTACAAATCTACCAGCTGGGCTCCGCACACCTCCCGGAAGGATGGTGCTGCTTTAGCGTGGGTTCAGGTGTAACAAACTACCTCAGCTGTGTAACTCAGGGCAGAAGCTCTCGGGACATACTAGACATCATTTCTCATGCAGTGCCATCAGCAGAACCAAAGCATATATTCCAACTTTATGTCCCATCACTAGTCCTCCGAAGGGATTTCTGCTCGGTACATAGAACAGGCATCAACTGTTCAGCAATTACACCAGGACAAGTGTAGAGCTGATCACTCTTGGTTGACAACAAGCACTTGGCTTTACTCAGTCCAAGGCCGGCCTTGAGACATCAGTGGTAGAGGCCCAAACTGTGATTTCTTGTTTGGGTTCGTGATTCTCCACCTGTGAGACTGCCTGCGCCTCCTGGGATCATTGCACCTCATTAAAATCAACCCCTTTGTGTGTGTGACTCAGAGCCACCACTGCCAAGGCCAAGGGGTCTTACAGCGAAACAAGCACAACAGGGATGTGGAAGGAAGAGCAGTTAATCCAGGGGAAGAGGAAGGAGAGAGGAGATTTCAAATTCTGATTTGGGGTGACAGAGCATGATGCTGATTTTGCGTTAGACTGGAAAACACCCACCCAGCTTCCACAAGGAGCAGAGGGAAGGCAGCGTTCCCACAGGCAGCCCCTGCTCTGCCCACGGGCACGGGGCACTGCTGTCCCTGGGCCGGAGGGGCTGCCTGTGCCTGGCACCAGCGGCCTCCAGCACACACCGCGCTTGCCACCAGCAACAAACAGCTGCTTCCTACTGTGCTTTTTCCAGAACTCCCCCTCCTCCCTCCCTGAAAAGGCGCCAGGGAAGCACTTACCTGGTGGGAGAAAGGCTGTATGCTGCTGTAACTGCATGTTGGCAAGAGCTTGCTGGTATTGGAAGATACCAGTGTTAAAGACTGCGGTGGCACCATTGGTTTTTTCAAGCGCAGGCCTCTTTGGTAAGGGGGGAAGTACAGCTTGAGGAATTCCCTGAATGGTGGATGGGTATAAAAATAAAGTCCAGTAACAAAAAGAAAAAAAAAAGAGGGTGGGGTAGGGTGTGAAGGAGGATGGGAGGGAGGGAGGGAAGAAGGGAGGAGAAAAGGAGAGAGAAAAAGGAAAAAAAGAAAAATCAGTAGAAGGCAAAATAACCAGGCAGCACCATGTTTCTCCATGAGCAAGCAAGCGGCATAGCAGACTGAACTACCAAATAAAAGGCGAGGGAACAGCTTTCCAGGGAGCACTATTCGCCTACCATTACAGCGGCACAGGGAGCGGCGGGACAGCCGCTACGGGCACCGGCATCAGTACCACACTACGGGAAAGCTTCGGGCTGGGTCAGGAGGGAGGCTATCGGGGGAGCAGCACTGCTAGCTCCATGAGGATCACACGTAGAAGCCATGTTAATAGTCACCGTCCGGAGCGTTTGGCGGGGCCGTGGTGACACCCCAGTTCCCGGGCCCCAGCGCTGCCCGGGCATGCAGAGCACGCGCCGCATGCCGGCCCCGGCCGCCTCCGCGCCACGAAGCCATGCCAACGCCCCTGCGCCGGCACCCGGGAGGGACGGGGGGACGGGGACAGGGGGACAGGAGGGCAGGGGAGGGGACGGGAAGGGGCCGGCGGGGTGCGGGGCGGCAGGAGCTGCAGGGAGGGTGCCCAGCCCGGCCGCCCACACGCCCTTCGCCGGGGACGTGGGGAGGGAAACCGGGATGTTCCATTTCTACACATTAACCCCAAACTCGACTCTACGATACAGCTACATGCCAAGCTAAAAGGTGAAAGGTCATAGTACCAGGTCAAAGGTTGCCTCGAGGGGTCGCTTCAGTGATTTGACAGCCGACTGAGTCTTAATTAGCAGGCAGCGAGCACATGATGGCAATGGCCAGTGGGGTCAAGCGCATTAACATAAACAGCAAGCAGAGGTGCGTCATGGGGGCAGCAGTGCATTTGGGGAGGTGAGAAAAAACAAATAAAAACAAATCACCGGATGCCGTGTACAACGGTAACAAGACTAGGCATGCATGGGGGCCGGCGGGCAGGGCAGCGGGGCAGCAGGGGGGTGCCCACAGCCGCCCCACCCTGGCCCCCACCTGCGGCCACGCTGGGCGGGGCGCGGGGCTCACGGCCACACGGAACCGGGAAAGGGGCTCCCGCCACCGGCCACCGGCTCCCCGCCCATGCCGGGCCCGCCGGGAGCCCGTGGCCACCGCCTCGCCCTGCCGGCCCTGCCGCCCCCGCTGTGCTCCGCTTCCCACACCCACGGGCTCAGCACGGGCGGGACCCTCCGCCACCACAGCCCCCCGGTGCTGCCCTCGCCCTGCCAGCAAACCAGCTCCTCAGTGGGCCCAGATCTGGCTGCCACAGCTACGGGCCCGCACTAGCGCCCGGGACAGCTGCCGCCAGCCCGCAGGGACACAGGACGGGCACAGCAGTAACATGGTCAGATCCGCCTCAAACTACACCTCTACAGACATGGACTCACAGAAACTAAATACGGATTTATCTATCTGTGCAGCTGGACAGATACACGTCTGCCCACGCACAGACATACAGCCAACCAGATACACATGTAGCCCACACGTACAGACACGCACACACATATGCACACACAGAGGTACACATGGGCACTCTGTACATCAGCAGGCAAAATTAGTCAAACACCTCAATGGTCTGGAACTACTTCAGAGCAGATCTGGCACCACATGCTGAGAAAGCTCATTGCACTGGGTAGTGACCGGGGTCCCCAAGCACACGCACCCTCCGTAGCAAGGACAAACACACATCCACCATTGCCTCTCCGCAACATACGTCTACGTCCAGAAGTGCTCCCACACTCACCATGGCAGCTGCAGTCGCTGCTGCTTGGGCAGCTGCAGCTTGGTTAACCTGGTACTGGGCAGCCTTGATCTTGGCTTGCAGGTGTGCAGGAGGGTGAAAATATTTGCACTTTTCCCGGGAGCATCTCCCTTTGATGTAATCCATGCAGACGGTGACCGTGTTGTCGTTGGTGTCGATCATGGCGCTGTCGGCGGGGTGAGCGAACCGGCAGTCGTTCTCTCCCCTGTTGCAGTTCCCGCGCTGGTACTCTCGACATACCTGTGACACCAGGAAAAGAAAGCCGCTTAGTTTTGGTGATGGGTGTTGTAGGCACAGCTCGGAGCAGAGACAAGCTTTCTGAAAGCCTGCAAGAGCACCACAAGGATGGGGGCCTGGCTCAGGCGGTGCACTGCACTGGGACGGAGGGCTCAGGGACCTGGCAGCAGAGACTGGCTTCTCCAGAGCCAATTCTGATGTCAAGGAGCACGAAACCCCACCGTGATCAAAGCCAAGCACACAGCAGGTGTCATTCTGGCTCCCGCTTAGCCACCCATGGGGCTGTTTCTGTCTCCTGAAATGTGCTGTGGCCGCTCTCAGGCACCACCCCAAGCACCCCGAGGTGCTCGGCCATGCCCTGCTGTGACCCGGCTGTGCTGAGTCACCACACTCGATGTGCTCATTACGGTCAGTGGACAGTGTGTGGCCGCCCCCACAGAGCCCTACTGGGCGGGCACTCTGTGTCCATGTGCCCCCATGATCCAGGTGCCTGCCAGGGGACAGCAACCCCCAGCCCACAGTGGTGGCACAGCCCCTGTGCTGCCCAGCCATCCCCCGAGCTACCACGGGAGCTGGGGAATAGCAGCGGCCACAGCCGGAGCGGCCCCTGCTCGCCCTGTCCCACGCCAGCAGCCGGACAGAGCTGGAGGGTCAGACACTGCAGCTGCTTGGGTGACAGCCCCTGCAGTGTCCCCACAGGCTCCAGCTGTCCCCGAGCCCGCACAGACCCCCAGGCCCCCAGCCACCCCAGCACCACAGACACGGACTCTGTCACCAGTGTGACAAACACCAGGCCCCTCTCCACACCTGCAAACCCTGTGTCTGAGAGACTGACGTGGGCTCCTGTCACAGTCAGCTCTCCCCAAACTGCCAACAAAACACACTTAGCATTCCAGTTTTCCAAAGGCCATAGGAAACAAAGGGACAAAAGCAACCGGGTCTGCATAAAAATAAAACCCTTTAGTAGACGGAATTTCCTGTTCAAGGTGGGTGCCTGTGAGCTTGGATCATCAGTATTTCCTCAAGGACCTTGGCTCCGATCCCTTCAATAACCCAAATTTGGCGGTGGTTTGGTTTCCCTTCACACCAGTCCTCTGGCTGCTGTTTAACCCTCGTGCCACTGCCAGTGCCACCTGCCCATCCTCTACGGTTATGAACTGACCCCCTGCAGGACCAGGACCAGGTCAGGTGTGAAAACATTTGTCCAGGGTCATTGCTGCATGACCCTGTTTATAGGCGTGTTCCACGTGGCGACAGACTGGTTCTAGCAGTAAACTGAACCTTTTTCTTCCAAAGATGAAGAAAAGGATGAACTAAAGGCAGCTGACTATCTTTGTTCCTTGTCTTGTATTGGTGGTCCACTGAACCGAGGTCTCAAGACCACTCCGTGTGTAAACAAGAACTACTCCATTAATAACATAGAAATGATATGTACAAACTCATATAAGTGCACATATATATAAAAGCATCTATATATAGTGAGAGAATACATCCACAGAAGAACTAATTTTGTCCCAGCTAAAAACCAAAGAAGAATGACCAGAACACCGAAATAGGCAGGTAGAGATAACCTTTGGCATGTCCAGGGTAAGTTTCCTGAGCTGTCACACAGCAGCTGCACTAAGGTGCAGAATGCCTCCACCAGTGCTCCTGAACAGAGCTCTGGACAAGGGCTCAGAGGAGCCAGGCACAACCCTGGACTGCTGGTCCTTCTAATTGGTGTGACCAGCAATGGCTTTTCAACCACTGTGAGGGTAACAACCAAGAACATTTCCAGCTCCTGTTTATTTAAAAGCAAGCTTTGAAATGGGGTTACTTTTTGCCACGGTCATGCTGCAATATATCACTCATCTCCTTCAGTAAAGAGGCACAAGAGCATGATGTGCTGTCTGGTCTTTCAGATCTGGAGAGCTTTTATTAGTTATTTATTAATAGTCCTGTAATTAGCACCATAATTTTCAACTCAATATGTTAGGAAACATAAACAGAAGAGGCACGGGTACATTTCCAGCCTGCTGTAAAATGCTGAATTAGGGCTGCAGTGTCACTGATGCACTGTATTCCCCTGCTTGGGCTTTGGGCTGAGTTTGCTGTGATGACCCTGCTGTGACTCAAGTGCCACCTGGGTGGGGACACAGTTGCCTCCCAGCCTTGGCTGAGTCCCTCTCCCTCGCACCAGAGCTGGGCAGAGTTTGGCTGGAGGGCCAGGGCCAGCCCTGCCCTTCCCTTCCCGGAGCACATCCCACCTCCTGGCTCTTCCGTGGCATCTGAGACAACCAATGGAAAGAGATGTGCTGTTATCCAGGACACATTTGAACACAAGGCCCTGCCGTGATCACCCAGAGCTGACCAGCTCCAAGAACTTCTAAGTTGCTTCTTTCTGGCAAAAAATGGCACAGAAGAACCAAGAAGGAAACAGCAGCTTGGCTGTGGTCACTCCTGACTTTGGACCACTTCTAATAGAAAATGATGGCATTCCAACAGAGACAGCTGTTTTCGATAAAGTGTTAGGCAATTCCTTTCTCTCTCACTTCCCTGTCCTTCTTGCTTCTTTTCTAGTTCACTGAAGAACCACACTTTGTTCAAGATATTTCCTGCAGGGGAGGAGTGTGAGGAAAGCCGTGGAAAAGCCTCAAGCCATGACACTTTCATCCTGAGATGCAGATTCCTTACAGGAGTGGCTGAAAGCACTGGACACCCAACAACTGCATGCTGTCAGTATGAAATCCAGATGAAAGCAATCCCACTGCTAGTAGCAGTCACCGATCTTACTTTACCAAGACTCACATTAATTCAGGAGACACAGCGCTGCCCGACAGAGCTGTGGTGTCTGCCTGCTTCCCTGAAAACCCCAGGTGTGCCTACTGAGAGCTTTCAGCTCAGGAACAGCCTGGGTCTGTAGCCCAGAACACGTACTGACTTAATTCCTGCCAGTGTACATCACTCTTGAAAATAAATATTTAAAATTCTAAGCAGAACCAATCATACTCCAAGATTAGATGCTAACATCATTGTGGTTATTTTTCTCCAGGACAGTCCATTCCAAGGGAGAGTGAGTGGAGCCTTATAAAGCTCTGATCATACCATAACAAATGGCAATGCCACAGCAGCAGCTCCCTGGAAAAGCAGGTAGACACTGCTGGCTCCTCTGGGAGGTAATAGGCAGACTGTGCAGAATCTCCAGTATCCGTTCTACATTTCTGTAACATATGAAGTACAATCAAATGTTCTGCTGTTCATAAAAATGACATGCTTGTTTAGTGTTTGGATACTAAATTTGGATACTCCAGATCAAATGACCACTGCACTGGAAAGCATTTGTAAATTATCTTTGCACCTACATGTTTCACTGTTTAAACTGCATTTGCAAAAGGGAAAACAGTATTGTGACCCTGAGAGTGCTACTCTAGCATCTCCCTCTCAGGCAGAGGAGTTTGGCTCAGCAGTGCATTGCTTGTCTGAACAGCAATATCAAGAGAATGCAGCGTCCGGAGGGCCAAATCCTGCACGCTGAAGTCCCAGACATCATTACCTCCCTGTGCACAGCGGTCACAGCACTGGGGCTGCCCTGGAGGGGCACATGAAGGGGTGCCCCTGCTTCCCATGGTGCTTGGGGACAATGGGTACATCCTGCTTATGACCAGGATGCTTTTGAGCCCGCATGTCCCACCTCACCAGCCCATGGGCACTGCAGGGCTGGAAGCACAATCAAACACAGCAGCTGATCTTGGCAGCACAACCCAAAGGATTCCCACCACTGGCATCCTCCTCTCCATACTCATTTCCAAACCCACTGTGATTTATTTATGAATTTACCTAATTGCATTTTGGTTTTAATCCACCTCTGGCAGGTGTCCACCACGAAACAGAGTCCTCAAGGGAAAAACATCCCTCGGTGATTCCAACCAGCCACCTGTGTGCCAGCTGAGAGCTCGGCACGGCTGCCTCCCCTGTAACCTGAGCGTGCTTTGGGGAACGCTTCCCCCAGGGAAAACATCTCTAAAAAGGGAAATGATGTGATCCCACAGGAGGGTGATCTGTGGTGATGTGAGCTCTGAGAATAGTGACAGTAGCAGCAGGAAACACTGGCTGCCAGATGACCCTCCACACTCCTCCCAGCTCACCCCTTCTGAGCAGCAGCTCGTCAGTCAGGGATGCAGCTAAGGAAGAGGAATTAATTTCCCTTGTAAGGAGAGTTAATCCTGTTAGTGCAGATGCACAGGGAGAAAGAACAGAGTTACAAACACAGTGGGCTGCATAAAGCAGAGATCCTTCTTGCTCCTCCCAGCGTGCTCCCTGAGCTCGGTGACCAGACCCACTGCCAGAAGGGAGAGCACGAACAGCTGTGCAGGGGGCAGTGGCCACGTGCCCTCATGCCCCGCCATGTCCAGCACACACCAGGGTGACAGCAGGGCAGCCTGGCTGCTCAGCCTCCCCCATCGCTGCCTTTTAACCACCAGACCCGAGCAGGGCTGCCAAGCACCTGCTCTCAGGCTGTGCCCATGGGTGGTGATCTGTGCTTGTGGCTGTGCCCACGGGCTCTGCTCTCAGGCTGTGATCCATGCTCTCAGGCTGTGATCCATGCTCTCAGGCTGTGCTCTCAGGCTGTGCTCTCAGGCTGCACTCTCAGGCTGTGCTCTGAGGCTGTGCTCTCAGGCTGTGCTCTCAAGGCTGTGCTCTCAGGCTGTGATCCATGCTCTCAGGCTGCCCTCTCAGGCTGTGCCCATGGGCTGCGCTCTCAGGCTGTGCTCTCAGGCTGTGATCCATGCTCTCAGGCTGTGCTCTCAGGCTGTGCTCTCAGGCTGTGCCCATGGGCTGTGCTCACGGGCTGTGCCCCAAGCTCACGGCAGCTGGCAGCACGTCCCTGGCTCCCCGCCCATGCTGCCGCAGCACCGATAAGGTGCCGAAAACACTGTCAGGCCTTTCAGATAAGAAAGATTCGGAGCAAGGGAGAGCAGCAGCTCGAGAGCAGCGCCACTTGTCAGGGTTGTAGCGAGGCTGATAAGCCAGGTGCGGGAGGCCAGCAGGGGAGCGTGGGCACCGCCTGTCAGAGCCAGGGAGGCCGAGCCATCCTGCACCCCGGCAGCTGGAGCTCTGCGCCTCTCCCTAGCGCTCAGTGCCTGTGCCCCCACCATGGTAACACCTTCTGGGCACACACTAACAGCTTCGGGGCACTCCTGCTGCTGCCATGATCACTCCTAAATATTCCCATTTCTTTCTGCAAGGGAGGGTCAGAAGCAGAATGGCAGCCTGTACTTACTGTACAATCACTCAGTCACTCCTCGTTCTTACCCGTCACCAAGATATGACATTACCAGCCCAAGTGAAACCTGCATTATTTGTTTTCACAAGAAAAGTATTTCATACCATTTCATGTCTATTTCATAAGACATAATAAGCAATAGCACTTGTGAGAGCAAATTACACCACCCAGCTCCTACCTCCAGCCTGTCTGTCCTCATCAGCTTCTGGGCAGCAGCGGCGGCAGCGGCAGGAACCGGGACACCGGGGTTTCCTGTCACCAGCATCGGGGCCGTGGGCAGGATCTCGGCGGGGACCAGGCCTGGAGAGACGGGCCCCAGGTAGGGGTTGAAGGCAGCTGACGCGTTGGTGGCTAAGCTCGGTGCAACAGAAAACATTGGCTGCAATCGGAGACAGGGAAGAGACATTTAACACTTGTGCTTGCTGTGCTGTCACCATAACAACTCTGTGGCCATCCCCTTGAGCTGAACAAGGTGAGTTTCTGCTGCTAACTGGAAAGGAGCAGTTTTTGTGGGACATGGGGAACACCTGTGCAGTTGTTGCACGTGAGCACGGGACAGGCAATCCCACCAGCCTCGGCTGGTTCTCCTCCTCCAGCTCCCCTGCACGCTGACATCAGGGGCAGCTCCTGGAGCAAACTCCCGATGGATCCGCACTCCAGCAATGCCATAATGAATGACAGACACTCTGTGGGGTCACAGACAGTCCGGACCTACCACGGGGACATGGCCACAGTGGCTACAATGCTGGCTCTTGGGGAAATAGCATCTGAGAGCCCCAACAAAGCATCAACCACACGCGACTTCAGGCACAGGCAAAGCTCTTCTGACCCTGGTGCAGCTAGAGCTGGCTCAGGAACTCCTGGGGGTTCACACAGCCACAATCCTTCAGTTTTACAGAATTCAACAGGCTGGCTATGCAGATACTCAGACACTCACTGCATCAGGGAGATGCTTTAGTTAGGCTAAAACATTAAACCACTGGAAGAAAGAGCACATGCAAATATGATTTTCTTTTGTTTGTTTGTGTGTTTTCAAAAAAGAGTCAAGTTCCCTTGTGGGTGTGAAGGTAATTGGGTGTAGAGCTGAAATAATGCTGTGAAAACCAGACACAGAGCTGCTACACTGCAGCAAGGATTAAATAACTCTCCTGCCCCCAAATGCAGTGTAACTGCCAAACAAAATTCAGCCAGGAGTGTTTGTCTTTCACTATCTAAATAAAGCAGTTACTCAAGGCATTTAGTTTTTTTCCCCAACTAATTTTTAGAGGGAAAAACAACTACAGAGTTAACACAACTCTTTCTCTGTTTCATATCAATTTAAGGCAGACAGCACAGAACAGCACATGTTTTTGTATTCCTGAGGAAATGACTGAATTGTTTGGAAGCAAGAGACATTGGAAATAATGAACAAAACCATGTAGGGATTACTGGAGAAAACAGACTGAGAGTTGTGTAAATGGGTATAATTTCTGTAATGCTTATGATTCTTCATCCATGTGAATGAAAAACAACCTGGCAAATATTACAGGAAATTAAGTATTACTCTTAAATACACTATTAACTGCACTATTCATTACTGTGTTATCAGCTATGTAATAATGAACTTTAAAATAACCAGTCTGTTAGTGTGTAACTTAAGAGATATCGATGTTTGATTTCAGCCCAATACACTCAAACAGACACCTGTGTGTCTGCTGTACACCAAATAAAAGACTACCCCATATATTTTCTACTGAGCTTATGTTATACCAATATAAATACCCTGAAGCCTTCTGACCATTGCAGAGTAACAGCAGGTTACCAGAGCCACCTGGCACTGCTCTGAAGCTCACAGGCACGTCAGGAGGTGCTGCACAGCTCTACGTGGGGACACCCCCTGTCCTAGAGCCCCAGCAGCACACGGCCACTGCTGGGCCAGGGCACAGAGCCACCCCAGCTCCTGCTGCCTGATGGGCTCATACTGACTGATGCACAGCCATGGTCAAGCTGAGCCTAACTCCCCCTAAACCAAAGCTCAATGCCAGCAAGCAATTCTCTGGGCAAGTTCCCTTGAGTGAAGGGAAAACATCCCTTCACTCAAGGGAATCTTCTCAAAGCCAGGGCACATGATATTGCAAAGGAAACAAAAATCTCACACAGATCACTCGCTTTCCAAACTTTGAGAAGTAAGTTGCAAAAGATAAATTAACCCAAGATTACTGAAATTAAGTAAAAACATTACTTCAGGCAAGGCAGAATTAAGCAACACAAAGACATACAGAGGAGCATTTCACTGCAGTTGATTCCTCTCCCCATTCCCGACCTCTGTAGGATTTCCCCAGTGTGGAAGCCTGTCCTGCCTGCCCCCAGCTCCCCGAGGGAACCCTGGAGTGCACGTACCACGGGCTGCAGCGGGGCTCCGGGCATCATGGCATTGGCCAGCTGCATCTGCTGGGCCAGCATGGCCATGTTCTTCTGCTGAATCAGGTTATTGCGGCCATTGATCTCCAGCTGCGTTTTTAAGTGTGGTGGTGGATGAAGATATTTGCAGTTTTCCCTTGAACATCGACCCTGAAGAAGAGAATTGGCACAGTAGGATTAGAAGCTGCATCTTTGTTCCTTATGCCACGGGCTAAAGCAAACACAAGCAGGCTGCAGGCAGAGGGAAAAGGGCTGTCACACACTGCCACCTAACAGCTCCTCCATCTGCTGCTGGCCTGGCTTTGCTGGGCTATTTGTTTCTCCAGCACAACTCTAAAACATAGTTTCTTTTTAAAGGTCCTGAAGATGAGCAACCATGAGTTGTTCTGGAAATACAGCATGTTCCTCCTCTTGGGGACATGCTCCTGCTCTGTGAAGGGAACCAGCAGCACTCTGTGCTTCACTACACCTGGAACACAGCATCTTTGAGGGAAACCTGCTCCATAGGACACATTTTGTTGTGATTGCGCTAAACCTAACAGGAAAACCAGAACTGACTCGTTTGTAAATTTTTCATTGAATTCAAACGTGGCAAACAACAAATTTCATGCACCAGTTTAACGTGGATGAAAGGATGCTCAGCAGTGTGACAACCATCGACAACCAGAAACAATAAACAACAGCTCTGTGCACTATGCACACCCAGACCCTCCTTTAAAGTTGTAACACCAAGCCCATACTTTCACTAAAGGGATGGCAAAACCAAAAATTAAGAAACCCAACTAAAAAGGACAATTAAATTCTTTTCTGAAAAAAACACAGATTCCTAAAATTACATTTTTTTTTTCTTTACTCATTCATCTTTGAAATAAATCCAAACAGGAACAATGACAAGGCAAAAGACAAACTTAATTTGAGTAAGAAACCATTTTTATCAGGAAACAAATTGATTCAATACAGCTTGACCTTATACTGCAATATTGCTCAGAAAGTTAAGATTTATCCTTGTTAAACGATCTGCCAGAGATCTAATTTGTAGGATGATTTTTTGTCTCCCCTAAAGGCTGGGATAAACAGTTTGCTGCTGCCCCCCTCCCAATCTGTCTCTCCTGCTGACACTCCAACCATCTTAAAACTCAGTTTCATAGTTATTCAGCTGACATCTGATCCTACAGAGGAAGATAGAACTGATGAAAGAAAAATACCTAATGTTTTGTGGGTATCTTCAGGCAACACACCATGGTTAAGGAAAGCATTTATGGAGATTGTGGAGAACGTATGGAAAAGGAAGTTCATCTACAGAGCCAAGAGCACAGTAACTGCAGATAAGACAGGGAAGAAAACATGTGCTGCCTGAGGAAATATTGTTACAGGGGAAAGAAGCTTCCTAGAGCAAACAAGGACTTGGATACTTCAGTAAAAACCAGACAATTCATTAGCAGGAAAGGTGGCAGCAGGGATCGGTGCTTATGGACAGAGCTGTAGTCGCTGTGCTATTCACTGCAGCAGTGCTTTACAGCGTGGGCACACATCTGTACACAGCTGGATATGCACATCTGCTGGTGGCTGTTCCCAGTCCCCCAGGGCTGCCCCGTCCCTGGCCATGGGGACCAAAGCTGGCACCTGATATCCCGGCCAGCAGCGGCCAGACCTGCACAGGGACCAGCACAGCCTGGGCTGGACCGGCCAAAAGGACACGTGGGACATCTCCCAGCTGCCAGCCAGCAACCTTCACTTGGGGAAGGCAGCTCTCAGCCCTGGGGGTGGTTTTGGGAAAATGACCTCCAGTTCTCTCCTTTAACACCTAAGCAACTCATTTCAGCATCCCCAGGCCCCCAAAAGCATTTCACCACTGTGTGCGCTGGCAGGTAAAGGCTGGGACAGCTTTATTTAAGTCAGTTTTTCTCTCTGCACTAACCCCATGTCAGATGTTGTCCCCCCTCAGGACATGGGGCATGCTGACACATTTACCAGATACCTGGAAAATGAGATCTTACATGAGCACAATGTAAAAGTCAGAGCCAATTACTGCTAAATGAGTAACATGGAACTACAACATGTGTTGCTGGAATCAGAGGAGCAGTTAACCAACCTGATTCTGAAATCCAGATTAAACTCAATGTCCTCATTTCAGTGCTGGGGTTTAGGCTGTTCCACAACTCTCTGGATGAGATCCAAAGTCTGGCAGTACGTGCTGTACACCCCAACCACTTAATGTACTTCATACACTCAAATGGTTTAAAGCCATAAAAAATCACTCCTGTGATCTAATGCAATGTCCTCTGGCTCCTGGAAACAAGGAGCCTCACTGCTTCCCCACTGAGACCAGCATTTCTATCCACCTAGGAGATGGTCTTTAAGGAAAGCTATTTACTCAGAGTTAAAGACTACCAGAGTATACCACAGCCCCAGGTAAATCGTGCTTATGCTTAGCTATCACTAGCTACTATCAAAACATTACATCCTCCTTGTTTGCATGTAGCTCTGGAGCCCAGGGCACCTTTAACCTTCAATCTTTTTTAATTTACAGACCTCAGCGAATTTCCCAAAAGAAATGCAGACTTGTCTGTCTGGGAGCAGGGTTTCTTGTCTCACTTTTATTTCATGGACCTTCACAAATGGTCCACAGAGCGCCCAGGAGCGGGAACCCACAGGCTGGAAACCACCGTCACAGATCTCACCAGAACACGGGCAGCATTCATTCCCCGACCCTGCAGCGAGCAGCTCCTAATTACCTTGTCACTGGATCCTGATAACCGCAGTCAACAGAGTTCAAGGCAGATTTTCATCTCTCTGAACCTTTTCTGAACCCTCTTCCAATCATTACAAAAAGAGTATTTTAAGTGAGTAAATTCAGAGGCGGCAGTGGATGCTGCAGTGTCTGATGGGCCGCACCAGCACACTGGGGGATTAACACAATCCTGCTGGAATAAGACTCAGGACAAACGCTCCCGAGGCTCCCCAGGACACCCCTCAGCAGAGGCCCTCGAGGCCAGCACAGTGAGGGGCAGAGGGCCAGCTGTGTCCCTCGGTGTCCCGGCCACTCTCACGTGGTGCTCTGCCCCAGCTCAGGCTCAGCAGTGTCAGCAGCGCCCGGCTGAGCCCAGTGCCAGCCCCTCCGACCCCTCCGACAGCACCATGTCTGCAGCAGCTGCCACACAAACTTCACATTTTTATTTGAACCAAGGCAGCAAGCGCACATTTGCTTTGCTCTCCTTGCAGTAGTAAATCTTTTAATCTCATGCTGCCTCTCCATTTTTTTTGTGTGTGTTTAATACACAGATTTATTTCCTCCTCTGTACAGTTCACTTTCATTGTCAAAAATGAAGAAATGCCATCCACTCCGGATGGGAGCAGGATGTGCCTGACCTTGCTGTGTTCAGCCTCCTGTGACACCACATCAGGTGCAGCACAGGGCTCAGCACAGTCTGGTGATCAGGACTCGGATTGGGAGGATTTTTCCCCTTGCCTTCAGGGGAGCAGGAACATTACCTGTCCCCAGGCACCTTCCAAAAGGGCAGAAGCATCCCCAGCTACGTACTATGGCTTTATTAAAGCACAAGGCACTTTGTGTGAACACTTACAGAATTACGGAAAACGTGGCAACCTCAGAAAAAGAAAATGACCAATCATGCCTTGGAAAAATCTCTCCCAAAATTCTGCATTCTGAAAATACAGGGTATTTCTAGAAGACTTGGATCCTCTGACAAGTGTGTTGGATCATGACAGTACACCTGGGTTTTTCAGACCTGCACACAGGTCAACAGGAGTGAGCCCACTTCTGTGTGGTCACCACCAGGCTCTTCCCCACAACAACAGTTTTCTGAGCAGCACAGCACACCCTGTTTTTAACATCCCACACTAAATGTTAGGAATACAACTGCAATTTTTGCTCTCTGATAATAATCTCTTTCCAGAAAATACTCCGATCGCATATTTAATAATGGAAAAGCTTTCTTGGGACTCCCTTCTGAGACTGCAAGCTCCTTTACCTGCTGCAGCTATGGCTCAGGTGATATGGATACTAACGATTTTTATTTTTTCCTGGAGGGAATATTTAAAGGAAATATCAGCAGAAATGAGTAGCAAATTAACAAGAATTTGAGGCTGTGGTGCTGCTCCTGCGACCCTGCGTCTGTCCTGGCACCGCTGCCTTCTGCCTCTGCTGCAGTGGGGTGCATGTGAACCACAATTTCGTGCATGCTCCAGGGCTTAGTGCAGGTATCTGCATCCAGGGCTAAAAGGCAGGGCCCTGACTTGGAGTAGTTGTTGTTAGGCCCTCAAAGCAGTTTAAGAGCTTGCAAACATCCACAGCTTTCAGTATCCATCTAATCTTTGAATTAATTCAAATTCAAACTAATTATTTACCAACACCTCCTCAGAAACACCTTCTGATCTGCCACAAAACAGAAGAGCAGCTAACTCATCACGCTGGTGCACTTCAGCTAAAATTTTCTCGGAAAGCACAGCCTGGTGATGCAATAAATTACATCTAATTAGCAAACTGCTCTCACAGGGCTGTTACTTCTCCGGGCATGACCTGACCTGTCAGGACCCCAGGGAGAGGGACTCGTGGGAGCTCTGTCTGCCCCACACAGGGCACTGCCAGGGCTGGGATGCCCTTGGAGACTCTGCAAGCAGATTCTCCACCCTGAGTGCTCCTGGGGTGGAGAAGGCAGGGAGGACCCTGCATCCCACCGTGCTGTCACCCAGTGTGACACCCAGCACGAACCCTCCTCGCCCAGAAGGAGCCTGGGAGCCCTCCACCCCCACCAGCACCCCGAACCTCAGGCTGGGCTTACCCTGCACCCGGCTCCTTCCCGGGGACACGGTGGGCAGCAGGGTACCTGTCGCTGTTGTCAGCGACCCGGAGGGTTTCTGGGCTGGGAGGGGGGCACACACAGCCGGGGGGACACACGCAGCCACAGGGACATGCACAGTCCCACCCCGCCAGCCTGGCGGGGAGCGCGGCAGAGCGGTGCTGAGTGCGCGTTCCTGCTCCTGCCCGCCGATCACACACTGACAGTGCTGGGACACAGCCCATGCCTCTGGAGAGGGGCCATGCTCTGCAGGAGGGGCTGAAGGCTCAGGGAGAATCATCAGGTCGAGCTCAGCCAAAGCAGAAATACGGGAGGATTGTGTACGGACAGAGTCTAAACAAAGATCCCAGTTACTGCTGTCACAGATAAACACCGGAGCGCACACGGAGCTCAGCAATCCTGCAGTCGCTGCTTGAGGCCATCCTCCTGCAGCAGCACAAACCCAGCACGAACACTCAGAGCCAGCAGCCCACTGTGTGCCCCTCACTGCCTGCCCCCGGGCCGGCGCTGATCCCACATTGCCCAAGGCAGCCTGTGTGGCTGCACAGGAGCTCCTGTGCCGCTGGGTGAGGTAACCCCGGCGCCCTGTGTGCACCTGAGGGTCGCACACCTGGAGGGGCAGCTGTCAGAAATGCAGCTGCTCTGGGAAAGCCTCTGCTCCGAGCTGCACCAGCCCGCTGGGTCTGCTTAATTATGCTATTTTTGTATCACTGCAGTAGCACAACCCGAGTTCCCCAGCACTGGTGGTGCCCCTCTGCGCGTGGTCCTACACGAACTGCTGCCCAAAGGAGAACGAGAAAGCTTCTTGGTTTCCATCAACCCAGCAACACCATGCCATGAAAGCATCTCCACAGAAGTCCAGGGCGAGAGAGCCGAGACCAGGAACGTGCTGCTCACTGCAGGCAGAGCCATCACTGGAAGAACCCCTGGCTCTCCCCAGGGTCCCAGTGCCAGCTCCGTCACTGCAGGCAGAGCCATCACTGGAAGAACCCCTGGCTCTCCCCAGGGTCCCAGTGCCAGCCCCGTCACTGCAGGCAGAGCCATCACTGGAAGAACCCCTGGCTCTCCCCAGGGTCCCAGTGCCAGCCCCGTCACTACAGGCAGAGATGCCTTTCTCACTGGCATGGCTCAAGCAGGAATGTGGAGCCTGGAGCTGTGCAGACATCAGTGGGTGCTGACCACCTTGACCACACTCATACAACAACCCTTCTACCCAAATTTGTAGTATACATTGTTGCTCAGGATGTCCTGGAGCCCAATTAATTATCCAATTAAAAGCTGTTGCGTAGCAACAGAGTTTAAGATGCAGGACAGCAAAGCAGGATCCGTGTGACAGCACCAGGAGCTGCCTCTGCCCACAGCCAGCGCCAAACCCCCACGCCGATGGAAATGTGTGTGGGGCACCTTGTGCACCAGGTAAAACCAGCCTCTCAGTGCCCCAGGAATATACAGTGGCCCAAACTCTGCTTTCACTTATTCTAAACTCAAACTGAAGTGAAACAAACAGCAGCAGGGGGTGCTCTGCATTTCAAGCAAACGTGAGCTGATGGTTAAATCCATGATTCTGCACGCAGCATTGCTGCCATTGTTGCTACCACTGAATCCAGAAGAGAACCTCTAGGCCTCAGGATGCAAAGAATCTGGCTTATAAACATGAAAGCACTCAACAGAAGCAGCTGCAATTTCTGCTGACAGTCTTGGGCAGCTACCATGGCCTGTAATCACCCGCAGCACTCGGAGGGGCTCCCTGGAGCATTTCTGTGCCAGCAGAGTCCCAGGAGACAGATGAATGTCCCATCCTTGGCAGTGTTCGAGGCCAGGCTGGACAGGGCTTGGAGCAACCTGGTGTAGTGGAAAGCTCCTTTCCCACGGCAGAGGGGTGGAACAAGAGGAGCTTTAAGGTCCCTTCCAACCCAAACCAATCTTTGAGTCTCTGATTCTGTAATTTTAAGTAGCTATTCATGATCATGCAGCACACCCATTCAACAGGCTACCTCCTAAAGACAGATCTCCTTGTGGCCAGCAAAGACTCCAGTAAGTGCTGCACATCCCACCTGCCCTGCTTGAAGCCCATCACTGTTTAACAATTATTAATGACTGACACAATTTTCAGTCACTTCAAACACTTTTGGATGTTCTGACGGTGCTGTGGTACTGCCTGGCTGCTGCTGGAGCTGCGGCTGCTCTAACAGTGTTCCCTCGGCCAGGGTTTGCCTGGGGCTGGGCCCCCTGTGCTGAGGATGCCGGAGCTGCAGAACCAGCAGCCACGGCTCAACAGCGCAGCTGGAACACACGGCATGCTTCTGATCCAAAACAAACACGCAAACACCTCCCTCTGTCAGGGAGTACAAATTCCTCCTGACCCGGCGCGTTTGAACCCGAGCAGGAGGATGGCTGCTACATACCATCAACTATTGCCTGTAAATGGTAAAACTATTTATCCTGATGCCCATGTGTTTTACAGGAAAACATTTAACTCCATGTAAGCTATGGTTTCCTTTTTAAAAATAAACTGTTTGCAGGCGCTTTCTGTTGAGGCTGCCTGCCACATTCAGAGAAACCTTTTCTTTTCAGTATGCTACAGGGCTGACCTGAGCGCCTTGAAGCACGCAGCCTGCAGTCCCACGAGCCAGGGGCTGCGCTCACACCTCTGAAGCCAGTCAGAGGCAGCACTGCCATCACTGGGGCTCCACACGAGGCTGATGCACAGCGTCTGGAGACAAGCCCAACACCTGTTGGAGGGGTCACTGCACCCCAGCTCTGCACTGCCCGAGGCTGTGGGACCACAGGTGCCTCTCCCCAGAGCTGGTCCCACACCTACCCAGCGGCTGGCTCAGGGCCAAACCCAGAGCTGGGAGCGGTGCTCGCCCTCCCAGCCCCACAGCCCCCAGCTCACAGCCTGCCATGGAGGTGCTGTGAGCTTGGGCACTCCCAAACAACTCTCAGGGGCAAGCAGAATGCCAGCTGGGGGAAAACACACACCGCCAGGGGAAGGAAGTGAGGCCATCTCCTCCCCTGTGAAGCCCCCGCAGCTCCCTCCAGGGCTGCTGCTGTGGCACAGGGATACTGATAGCAGCACGCTGTAGACACTTTTAAGTGAATCCTTTCATATGAAAACACACCAAAGTGACCACTTAATGACGTCTTTGTGTGTGATTCTTGTACATAAAAGCCTCAACCCCACTAATGGATCATTTGGCTTGCACAGCTAATAGCACTCCTACAGGAGCTGTCCTACTGCCATGAAATACAACAGGATTTAAAAAAAAGAAAGAAAAAAGCAAACAGAGCAAGCAGACTGCCAGCATGAAACAGAAGGAAAGACACCAGCTCAGCAGCAAAACCCTCCCTGCTGCTCCTGCCCTCTGCGGGTCCCTCCTCCTCCTCAGGCCCGAGGAAGCACAGAATGATCCCCAGTGCCAGAACAGTGGCATGAGGATGGGGATGGGGACAGGGATGCAGATAGGACATTCACCCTGTGCCACTTTTCTTTGCACCCACAGCAATGTCAGCTGAGCACCTGTCCAGCCGTAGCCACTCTGACGCTGGGGAAGGTGGCTGCTGGGATACCCCCAAATGGCCCCAAATCTCATTTCATAACAGCTTTAGCAAATGCATCAACCACATATGGACGTACAAGTATTTATATAAATTCTTTAACTTTTATAAATTGTATTTATATTTATGTATTTAAAAAATTATGTTTTTAAAATTTACATAAATATTCAATACAATTTGTGGTTGACCTTGGTATATTAAAAATGTTCGTATATCCACATGTCTCCATAGACACAATGTACATATCAATCCATCAGGACACTCCCAGGACACACAAACTCTGCAGCCTGCGATTGAGCAACACTACGTTTCCTCCCAAGCACCCCTCCACCTGCCCCCTGCCAGTGCTGCACCCTAGGACACAAGGGAATTTCGTTTTTCCAGGCGGATACAGAGCGCAGCCTCCCCCCAGCCCGAGGGGGTACATCCCCCCAAGGGGCAGCACATGGGTCACAGCACCACTGGGAACCACGAGCTGTTCCCAGCAACAGCTCCAGCTGCTCCTTCAACTTCCAATGCCACCAAATCCTTCCAGAGCAATCTGTGGGAATCCTCACTCAAGCGTGTAATAACTCACAATTTAAGAGAATGATTGCCTGTATGTCCAGATCAAGTCAAACACACAGGAGATTTAATCTGTTTATCGGGGCAGATTCCCGCGGTGCCCAGCAGCAAGGGCCGGAACAGCGCCGTGCTGGGCAGGTACCGGGGCTGCTGTGATCCACACTGCCCACAGCAGTGATCCCCTGCAGTGACTCCGTCTGACACCAGCCCCTCTGCCTCCTGCTGCCGCTCCCAGCAGTTCCAAGGGAACGACTGAAACCAGCTATGAGCAGAAGGTCTGTCATTGCAACTGTCTAATGGGTGTGCTGCAGCATAATTAATATTTAATAATATTTTCAGGCTTATGCTTTGTTTAGTGTATTTGGTGGTATGACAGAAAGTGGGCATGCTGTCATGCATCTAAACTGGGGGAGCAAACAAAAAGGACACGGCCCTTGTTCAGCAGAGCTGCTGAACAGGTCAGTGCTATTTACGGCAAATTTAAAAAGGGAATCCCACATGAGGGAGGGCACCATGTATGTCCTCATGGATTTTTTTACATCACTGATGTAACTGAAAAGTGGTCCAGCACCTGCCCCGGCTGGCTGCAGGGCTGTCCCACCGTCCCTGTCACTGCTGCCCAGGACACTTCACTGTCCCACTGTGCTCGGCTGCAGGTGGGACACGAGGTGGGACAGCCCAGCTGTGCCTCTGTGGCAGGAGTGGTGCCACTCTGCTGCTCCAGTTATAAAGCTCTTGCCCAAATTGCACAGGCACGACATAGAGCACTACACAGAACATCCACAAGAAATTTGCCCTCCAACAGAAAAGGCAAATGAGCAGCAGGAGAGGGATGAGGCACCACCACTGTGCTGATCCTTCTGCACAGAGCTCAGGACTGAGCCCATCATGGGCACCCACTGCACAGGGACCCCAGCCTGGGCACCCCTGACGGCTGCCTTTAGCTCCCAGAGATGCCCATGGCCACAGCACACCCCAGCCTGGCATCCTCCCCTGCCCCATCACACAAGACACATGGCTCTTCTCATAGGAGCCGCATCCCCCATCTGCAGCTGGAGGTGGCCAGGGACAGAGTGACCCCTCCCCTCCAGATGTGTACAAGGGCTTGGGGTATACAAGCTCCAAAACAAGGACCAGGTGGAAGAGGGGGAAAGAGAAGCAATCCCTTAACTTTGATGCACTATTATCCCTCACAACACCCAGGACTTTCACCGGTGTATTTTCACAGCGGTGGTGTTTAACCTCTTGTGACACTTCCCACTGGCTGCCTTGCAGGGCTGTGCTCGAGCAGTGGCACACTGGAATCTCGGGCGGCTCTGATCCACCCCACGGAACACCTCGGCTGCGGAGGGCTGAGGCCGCAGGTGATGTGAGGACAGGGACTGCAATGCTCTGAGCACACGTCAGCGGGCGGCCGCTGCCAGCGCCAGCAGCCGCGGCTACGGCTGAGGGCAGTGCTGAATAACACAAAAATTAACGTCACGTCGATAAATTGTTCTCTGCTGCCCAACAGCACACCAACGGCCTCCTCCGGCAGGCTGAAGGTCAATGGCTGTCAGTTTTTATGTCTGGATTTTTATGGGAGAGAGGCTGCTCTAAAAGCATTGCTGAGAACTGCAGCCCCGCACCCCAGACACTGGAAATCACTGCTGGAATCGTATCCTGAAATGCCAACACATCCACATGTCTGGGGTTTTTATTGTCAGGGTCTACCTAAGAATTATATCTCTCCCTATTTTCTTGTTACCATTTTAGTTGTATTTTTCCCTTGTTTTTAGCAAGTACAGCACCTTGACATGCTGTTTTAAATACAATTTAAATACAGTTAGAATACATTTGTCAGGCAAATATGTTATTGACTGAAAAATAATTAATTCCCCAACATTGGTGGGGGAAGTAATTATTAAAATATTATTTTATTCAAGTGAAATTAAATGATAAGTTCTGACCAAAATTTGGGAAGTTTATTAACTTCATTTCAAAATAGGATTTGAGTTTACAACCGAGCACAGATGAAACAAAGTACTCTGAGAGGAAAAGCTCTAAATGGGAAATTTCATAGAATCACAAAATCACAAACTTGTTAGGGCTGAAAGTAACCTTAAAGATCACCCACTTCCAATCCTCATGCCATGGGCAGGGACACCTCCCATGAGCCCGGGCTGCTCAAAGCCCTGTCCAACCTGGCCTTGGACACTGCCAGGGATCCAGGGGCAGCCACAGCCTCTCTGGGCAGCCTGTGCCAGGGCCTCACCAGACTCACCACCCTTCACAGGGAAGAATTTCTGCTGAAAGAAGAAATTTGCCTGCACCTGTCCTGACAGATAAATAAAACATTTCCCGGAAACCAAGGTCAGCCACTCAAATGGGAACTGTTCTGGGGATCAATACCAAAGCCTGGACATATGATTTCAAATTAATCCCCTGAGCTCTGCCCAGAGATGCCACTTTCCTTAGAATGTGGAGAGCAGACAGCGAACCCTGCCTAGGTGAACAGCAACAGCACAGGTGCCGTGCACAGCTACAGAGAGGGTTACTGGCACTGTGGGAAGCAGTGGCTGTTTGCACCTGGAAAAGCCAACAGCTGCTTTCTCAGCGTGAAGGACTTTCCCCAAGAGTGTACAAAGGATCACAAGTTTGAATTAGCAGCATGAGAAACGATCTTGACTCTCTTTCAGCAATGCCACATTGAAGTCTCTGCTGAGCCGCGCGCTCTGCTGCTATGTGTGGTTCTGTAAGGGCTGGCTGGCACCTGACAAAACAAACCTGGAGTGCTCCCCTGATGGAAACCCCATGGGCTGCAGGGCATCCTGTGAAATCCCTGAAAAGAGCACGGAGAAGTGACCTGATTTTCAGGAATGCAAACAGCTCCAGGTCCCTGACCCCACACGTGCAAGAGACATTTTACAACACAATAAACTGCCTAAGATGGAAACATACTGCTTGATCACATCCAAACCTTTCTACTTAATTACCGCACACCTCCAGTACTGCCAAAATAACCCAGAGCAGTGGCTGTGGAGGGGATGGGGAGAGCTGTCAGGACTGGGACAGAGGCTCTTGGGCATTACAGAACCCACAGCCTTTCACAGCAGCAGGGAGATATGTGCGGGTGCCATACCCATGGACAGGCTGCCTTTGGCAGCTGACACCAAGTTCTGCCTCTGGCAACCAAAAATTAGACACTCTGGCTTTTCTGCAGCGTTTGCTTACACGATAAACAAATTAGGGCCATTCAGTCCACTCAGTAATAAAATAAAAGACAGGCCAATATAGCACACCTGGCTGCTGCAGGAGGCAGGGTTCACATCGCCCTCACAGCACTGGAGTTCCCAAGCAGTTTAGTCTGATGTCGCTGCACAAAACACTAAGCTTGGAGATCCATTTCCATGGGGGGCTGATGGAACACTAACATCTGTCACAGCAGGTAAAAGGTGGACATCGAGCCCCTTAGAGCAGCGTGGGCTGACCCACAGGTCTGACAGCGAAGGTTTGTGTTTGGTTCATGGCTGTCACCACCACAGTGCCACTGACTGGAGGTGTGAGGGGAACTGGCCAGTGCTGCCCTGCCTTGCAAACCCGAAGAATAAAAGAAGTTCACACGGGGATGGAAGGAAAACCACTCAGTGCTTCCAGTAATGGGACACATCAGGCCAGTGGATGCCTCTTCCAGCCAGAATCCCACTGTGACTGAAAGGACAAACCCACAAATGCACTTGAGTAAGGCAGAAAGCACTGCCCCTGTCCAAAAAGAATTTTAGGAACTAATTAAAGTTGGAGAATTTCTCTTTTGAAAAAAAAACAAAAAAAAAAAAAACCCAGAAAAATCCCCAGGGAATCTTTAACAACTTCTAAGAAAAAATTCCACCTGTTTTCCACAAGAGGGAACTTTTGACAAGACAGTGATTTCCTACAAAACACCCCTTCAAAATCAGTCAGTGCAGCTCCCCAGGACCGGTGGCAGAAAGCAGCGGTGTGAGCAGTGGCTTATGCCAGGCTGGCACATATTTTTGGGACAGGCACATGTTCCCGGGACAGGCACATGCTCCTGCACCCCTGAGACCCCATGGCACACAGTCCTGCCGGCCTGGCTCCAAAGGAACCCCCGGAGCACAGCCACTCACACGACCACAGTTCTGCACCCCGATGTGCCCTCAGCGCCGCGGGCAGGGACTGCTGCAGCCCAGAGCCGCACCTGTGGCGGCAGGTATGTGCACAGGGACAAAGCAGGTGTTTATCTGTATTCCTAATGGCAGCAAGATGCAGAGCGGGCAGCTGGCCTGCACGCCCAGCCGAGCTGGCCGGTGTCACTGTGCGATGACCTTACCGTGCTGCTGGGGCCGGGGCTGCTGGGAGCACTCACACACCAACGAACCAGTAATTAGTGACACACCACCAGCCCAAGGCAACACCACCGGCCCCAGGGTCAGTGGGAAACCCAGCTCCTCGCACCTCTCACCCTCCTGGGTTGCCAGCAGACAATGCCAACCCTTCCCATAGCCTGACAGCACTGCACTGAACGGGAGAGCCACGGCAACGAGATTCTGCACGACTTCATCAGCAATTCAGGAGGAATTAACAAACCCAGCCACGTTCACCTATGAGGGCAAGGCACAAGCCTTGTGCCCAAAGGCACCCCCAGATCAGCAACAGCCCCCGGCGCTGTTGTGCCCCCCCCAGGGCACTGCCCCATTCCCCCTGCCAGGGGCACTGCCATGTCCCACCCCGGGGCACTGCCACATCCCCCTGCCAGGGGCACTGCCATGTCCCACACCAGGGGCACTGCCATGTCCCACACCAGGGCACTGCCATGTCCTACCCCGGGGCACTGCCACATCCCCCTGCCAGGGGCACTGCCATGTCCCACACCAGGGCACTGCCCCATTCCCCCTGCCAGGGGCACTGCCATGTCCCACACCAGGGCACTGCCATGTCCCACCCCAGGGCACTGCCACATCCCCCTGCCAGGGGCACTGCCACATCCCCCTCAGACACTGCCAAGTTTCCCCCCTCAAAGGACACTGCTGTGTGCCCCTGCCAGGGACCACCACATCCCACCCCAAGGCACCCTCATATCCCACACCTTTCCTCTTTGCTTCTGTTGGCTGGCAATTAAATACTCCTGGTCACTTTGAATTTTTTTTTTTAAAGCTCATACTGTCTGGTTTGATGTGAATATCAAAGAACAATCATTAAAAGATAAAGATCAGGCTGATGGAAAACTAGCCTTGCATCTTTCCTTAAATGTGCAAGACAGAACAAACATAGCTCTTCTCCTTTTACTCTCTACCATGTCATAATTATCACATAAGTAGAATTGTTAGCCTTGGCCTTTTTTTCTGAACATGTCACCACCATAAAACCCACGGAGCCTAATGGGTATGGTGCCCTGGAATTCGGTAATTGACAGAACTCAGCATGTGCAAACTAAAACAATTAAAATTAATACTTGTTATCATGATAAAGTGCCATGACAAAGTAAAACAAAAGAGAGATGCTCTTTCCCTGGCATACCCAGCCCTGCTGTAGCCTGGTGATCACGAGCGGTTTAATTCTACATGTGAGAAACTACTTTTCATGCTGTGACATTTATGTGCCAGTTTTCACACGCAATCCCTGCCAGGCACTATTCACTTCCTACTAGCTCTGTCCCTGTTTGCTTCCAGATAAAGGTTCCCTCAGCACTTGCTGCAATGCCGTGTAATTATTGTACCTGGGCACAAGCACCACCCGAGCGGGCAGCGGCCCTGCCAGGACCCGCCCGTGCTGCTGTGGGACCCGAGGGCCTGGCACTCGGATGTCCACTGCTCTGTGACACAGCAGCATTGCCTGGCAGCCCGCAGCCCCTCTCAGGGCACTGGCACCATCCCACCCTCCCAACACCAGGGGAAGCGCCTCAAGCTGGTCTAAATGCTCAGGATGTCTGAATAAGCAAGGCAAGGCCCTGAGTCAGCTCTGCATGGCCACCCCTAATACACAAAAATAACTTGTTTATTCCTCCTGAGGTATTATTTTTACACCAGCAGTACTGGGTCGCCGTGGCTGTTTGCTGCTGCTGGTCCCAGTGAAGGCACGTGGTGGGGGCCAGGTGCATGAGCCCTGCAGGGTGCTGGATCGGGGACATCCCTACCCCACCTGACCACCCTGCCTCGGTGCAGAGGGCTCAGTGTGCGGCTGGGACAGGTCCTTGGGCTCAGGGGAACCCTGAGAGACACCTTCAGCCGCTGCCCACCCTGCCAGCCGTGCCCAGCACCCAGGGAGAGTCACCCTCCACCTCCCCACAGCATCAGCCAATGCCTCCGGGCTGCCCTTGGAGTTCCAGAGGGAAAACCCTCTCCTGAGCAGCTCCTTTGGTTTCCCATCATCTGAACCTGCTAAATCAAAGTGTGTCTGTGGTTTTCAACAAGGCAGAAACAATTCCTCTACACAGGAACAGCACCCATCAGCTTGGGATAGCTCAGGACGACACTGCGATGCCGCCCCGGCTGCACCCACGCCAGGTGGGTTCACATCACGAACCAAAGTGCAGCTCTCCCTCCACAGACCAAACATGGGCCACAGTGCATTCCTGCAGTATCCAGTTAACATTCTCCTGGGTTCACGGCTCTTTATAAATCCTGGCTTTAACGGAAACAAGTCCAACGGAGTGAACGTGAACACCCCTGAGGGCCGCAAACAACAAAGTGAGAGGTATGTGGGAACAGGACAGAGCGGAGCGGGACAGAGGCAGAGGAAGCTGCTGGCAAGTAAATATTGCCCAACACCACAGCAGGATTGGGGAAAAACTGACAGAGTGGAATAACAGGAAGCTTAGTCACTTCTGGACAAAAAAAGCGAGCATGCGAGCGCGGCGGAGGGGAGCGGAGGGGCCGGAACGCCGGCGTGGATGGGAGGGCCGGGAGGGGAGCGGAGGGGCCGGAACGCCGGCAGGGCAGGCACGGGACACGCTGCCGTGGGCACTGCACTGGCCACAGGAGGCTGTCCTGGGTGCCCCCTGCACCAAGCCCTGCACAAACACAGCAGGATCCTGCACAGGCTCCCCCAGTCGAACCGTGACCCTGTTAACCCACATACCAGCTCCTCCTCCGCCTTCCTCAGCATGGAGAACACCCCAACTGCACAGCTTGGGACGGACAAGAGAACACCAGCTGTGGAGAACTCTGTGCTGGAACTAGCAAGGCTCTTGGTGGCTCTCAAGCCACTTGGCATTCAGATCATAGAGGCACTTTGCAGAAGCCTCAGGAGTGGGGAGGAAAGTTGAAAGGAAGATCAGATTTCCCTGATGGCAATGAAAGTACCCATTACTGTTGAAATATGGTCTGCCCTGATCACTGATGAGGGGTAACAGCACTGGGTGTTAGTAAAGGGACTAGAAAAACACAAACCCAAGATTTTACGACATTATCCAGAGAGGCAAGAGAAAAGACAAATTTGAAGTAATTAGAAGCTAGATAAAGAAAGCCACCAAACCATGGCCAACTGATGACAAGCTTGAGTAACAGTTTTCTACTGCTTAGGCAAATGAGAGAAGAAAAGGATATAAATAACAAAGGGTACAGCAGCAGAGAAATAAAGAAACTTAAACTAAGTTTATAGTTCAAAAATTCTTACAGTGAGGATCAATCTAAGGAATTCAGACTTCAGAGACAAAAAAAAAGATATCAAAAAATGTTGATGTATTTGATATCAGAAGGCAAAGGGAGAGTTAAAAGTCTTTAACAAAGAACAAATTGAAGCAAGCAAGGGTAGGAAAGGGAAAGTGTCGAGGGTAAACAAAGGCTGACACATCAGGTTTGTTTTACCTTGCAAGTGTGCGCTGAGGCACAGTAAAAGCTTCCTAACCAAATAAACACCCTTGCAGTCCCTGCGGGAACCAACCTGGGAGCAGGGTAGGGCCAGAGGCCCCGCTGGAGCAGCACAGGGACCTCACATGCAGCACCACTTCCACTGTGCCTTTGGGACACACTTGTCATGTTCCTTTACAAAAACCAAACCAAACCCAGCCCTGAAGCACTTAACCACTCCATGGAAAACCAGGAAGGAGTGGAGGACATCCCAGCTGGGGGCAGGGAAGCTCCTGCTGCCTGTGGAAGCGAGCACAGCACAGGCACAGAGGGATGGCCGGGCTGCGAGGGAGCGCACAGGGCACGAGCACTGAATTTCTCATTTCGGGGGGCAGCTGGGCCCCATCATTCCCACAAGTAACAGGACAGCGCAGTGTCCAGCTCCACCACTGACACGCCCATGACACGATCCAATAATCATTAACATCGGACACGGAAGCATCGACCAAAACTGGAAGTTTCAGCCCATAGCAGTGCTGAATTCCTTGCTCAGCTCTGTGCTGCACTGCTGAGGGGGGGAAGGCAGGACAGAGGGATCAACAGGCCCTGTACCAATCACAGCTTTTTCCCCTCATACAGCTCAGGAATAATTTCCTGCACTAAGTGCTTTCCAGGCCTCCTAACACTGATATTGCAGATCAATATTTCACAAAGACAATGCTGCCTGATGGATGTGTGCACTCATTTAAGTGTCTCTAACAGGCAGTGCTGCTGTAATCACACACTCTGCACCCCTGCTACCTTCCACCCCAGAGGTTTGGCCTTGCTCACTTTCCACATGAAACAAAATGACAGCAAAATGACAGAACAAAAGACCCACTGTAAGGCAGTGTGCAAATAAAGACATTATCTATCTGCTCTGTCCGCACCAGCGCAGTGCAAATATAATTACAGCTACCAGGAAACATTGCTTGCTCTCAGGAGCTCTCCAGCCTCTCTGTTAAAGCCTCTGCATGGCCTTTACTTTTAAAAACACAACTCTTTGCTAGAACAAACACACACACAGAGCAGAGACCTGCACTGTAGGAGTATGGACCAGGTGAGAGTCTCTGTGTGTTAAGAAATGAGGCTGCAGGGTGAATATTTGATGCAAAAGTCTTGAAAAACTCAACTCTGTCAGTCACACATTGAGGGGAAAAATGCTCAGAAAAGCTTATGGACTATGTGACAATGACACCAGAGGAACAGAAAGAACACGTAAACAGCAGAAGCTGTTTTTCAGTGTCTGTAAGGCCTCACAGAGCACATGGGCATGCAGGAACACAGAGGTGCAGATCCATCTGCCCTTGCCGCGCTGCCTCAGCTGAGAACAGAGCAGGTCAGTGCACACGGACTGGTCGGAAACACAGGTGGCAGGATTTATTTTTCTAGAGTTAAATAGTCACAAAACATGCCCAAACACTGCTCTGCGGTCAGAATTCCCTCTGATTGTTTATTTTCACATGGGCACTGACATCTGCAGTGTCCTGTCCCCAGGCGGAGCTGCGCAGATGGCGGCAGTGCTCCGCTTCTCCGGAGGGAAGCTCAGCACCTGGACCCATCCCAGCAGGGCTGGGCAGGAGCTTCCCCAGGAGGAAGATACAAAACCCCAACCCAAGGGTAAAAAGGAAAGAGGAGGAGTATTTGTTTTACAGATGCAGGCGTTCTGCAGGAAGCAGCATTTTCAGGAAGAATGTCTTTACAGAAAGGGTGGTCGGGCACTGGCAGGGGCTGCCCAGGGAGGTGATGGAGTCCCCATCCCTGGAGGTGTCCAAGGAATGCCTGCATATGGCACTCAGGGCTCTGGGCTGCTGACAAGGTAGGGATGGGGCACAGGTTGGAATCAATGATCTTGGAGGTGTTTTCCAACCTAAATGATTCTGTGATTTCTGCCACTGGCAGTTTTTTGTCGTTGTAGAACATTTCGGCAGTGCCACTACCCTTGGCGCACAAGCTGAGCTGAAGGAAACGCCACCTCTGCAGATACTATCTGTGTGTGTGTGAGCTCAAACACGCCCATGACCTGAAGACTCAAATGCTCTCACTTCAAGTGTTCAGCCACATAGCTGGTGGGAAATGAAAAACTTTCCATGTGTGGGAGCCAACCGAGCTGATGAAACAAACAGGAACATTCAGAGGGAGGACTGGCTTATCATGATCTCACTGCAGAAGCACTTTTTCCCCAAGTTCAGCATGTGTGAGGCAGAATTAAAGCTCCAGAGATGAGAGCATCAGCCCCGGGGCTGGGCTGCAGGGCTGCCTTACAGGTGCTCGCTCTTCAAAAACCTAAATTCTCTTTTAATATATTTCACTTAGATCTATGAGAGGAAACAACTTATTTCTGAGTATTAAAAGGAAATAAAACAAATATTGAATCCCTCTCTTTTCCCTGACCATTTTTTTTTTTTTTTTAACGTGAGACCTGACTCACTCTAAAAGCAGGAAAACAGGAAAGTAGTAAAAAGCAAACGAGAACTTTCTAGCCCACAACCTCCCTACAAAGCAACAAGTTCAAGGTGACAGCTTTGCTCACCATTACCCCCAAGACCCCAGAACCCCAGCGTTCCAGGGGAGCTGGAGATGTGCTGTTCCCAACAGCTGATCCCGCTCTTTGGTGGCACCACAGCCTCTGGGAATCCCTGCCTGCCCCAGCCCCACAGCCCCACAGCCCCTGGGAATCCCTGCCTTCTGCAGCTCCCGGGGCTCAGACAGCTTTTACACAACATTAAGGAGCAGAAGCTGAACCAAGTAATTTGTCAGGTGATCAAAACAGAACTTGAGCAGTCACTCAGTAACACTTAATTATTTGTCATTTAAACAGAACAGAGAGGAAAGAATGGAACAACTACAGATGGTGCCGGACAACTGACCCATGGCTGTACTCCAGACAATGATAAAATCCAGCAGTGCTTTCCAGATTTTAAATACTAAATATGGGCGTATTTTTAGCAACTACTATTTTTAATTTGTTTAGGCATAAAGTAGCTTCTTAATTCACAAAAGGTCTTTGCAGTTTCTGAAGGCTCCTTGATGTGTACAATCCCAAAGTCAACATACAAAACACACAGCCTGAAAAAACTTGGAGTCACTCGGCACCAGTGGCTGCAATTACTGGAATAATCCACAGCATGCCAAGGATTTGAGAGGCATGGGATGAAATTGCTGGTGTCTAAAGGCCACTTTAAATCCCTGCTGCAGGGAGGTCACAGGGTGTACCACGACGGTAACAACTCTCTGAGGTCCCAACCAAGCTCTCATGCTGAGGGCCATTCCCACAGAGGTCCCCACGAGCAGTGACACATCCAGAAGCAGCCTGGAGCCCGGGGCTGTGCCCCTGCCAGGCCTGAGCCTGACAGCTCCAGGGCCACTGCCAGCCCCTCCAGGAGCTGCCTCCAGCTGTTGGGAAGGTGTCACTGTCACACCCCCCAAAGACTGCTGGCGGCCCCCTCCAGGGTAAGCCAGTGTATACAGGGAATGGAATTAGGAGAACGTTACTTTCCAAAAAATATTAAAACCAAACCATTAAAGTACTGCAAAAACGTGTGCAGCAGCAATGCCTGTCATACATCCAAACCAAGAGAACCCCCTAGCCAACCACAGCTAGATCAGAAAATTTGCACAGAGACAGAAAAGTCAGACAGGGAAGGGCTGTTCCACCTCCAGAGCCCTGCTGGAATAAGCCATGGATAAAAAGCAAAACCTAGAAAGTCATTCTGACATTATTTATATAATTTACATCATATAGTTTAATTTTTAAAAATTGTCATGTGAAATAAAATAGATTAATACCAAGCTCAGCTATTTTTCAGACCAGTGCAGTTAATAAAGAGAAAAGAACATAGAAGAGAAATCAAAATGAAATCACTTGGTGTGTCCCTCACATCTTTGGAGGGAACAAAACTCTCTGTTTACCCTAAAGCCTGGTTCCTGTTCAACAAAACAGGGGCACTTCGCCTGCCTCTGCCTCCCGTGCTCATGGGGGGCTCTCTTGGTCCCTGCACTGGCCAAACAATGCCAAAGAGAGCAAGTGCATAAAAAACTTGAAAACCAGCCTGACTTAAAAAACTCTATGTGATATAGACAGAAAGCCAGGAGCAAGCAACACACTGTGATTAGTAAATCACCTGAACACCTCTGGCTACCTACCCTATGCCAATACACAGAATCACAGAACCTGCACACGTGTGCAGGCTCCCCAGCACCACAGGCCTGTGTGCTCACAGCTAAGGAACACCACCACCACCCCTGCACACCTGTGTGCTGTCACCACAATCCAAACCCATCACGGCAACCTCGGAGCACTTCTGGTATCAGATCTACTGAAACTCCAAGATCCTTTCAAGCAGTTTGAAATAGCATTTGCCTGGATCTGGAGGCACCTCAGCCACCCCGGGATCTGCCCACCCCGCATCTCCCGAGAGCTGCTGCCACGGGGATGGGGCTCCTGCATCCCACACTGCTGGGGCAGCACAGAGCAGCCCCCACAAACACCCCAAATGAGCTCTGAAAGTTTGCAACTCCTGTCCCTCACCTGGCTTCAGGGAACCCTGCCTGTGTCATTTATCTGTGATGCTCATATACATACAGACACGTATTATAGATATTATACAATGAGCACACATATATACAGGAACAGTCTACAGCGTGTGCACAGCCCAGAGCAAATCAGCTGACAAGCATAATAAGTAACTTCAACCTTTCACCGTTGCTACTTTTTCAGTGTCTAACCACTTAGGTATCTAAAATCACTGGAAACATCTAAAGCATAAATATGCGACAAATGCTGTGTAGAAATATTTTACATTGTTACAGACATTAACAGTGTCTTCAGCCAATGGATTAAACATGAACAGGAGACCTCACTTCCCTTCTGATTTTCAGTGCCGGACTTCATGACGCTAAAGAATTCCATCAAGGGAAAACTAGGTGTGCTTTCCTCCACGGTAAAAAAAAAAAAATCCATTAACAAGTGTTAGTTTTCTCTTCAGATATATTTAATCACACCAGTAACCACGCTTGGATCTAGGTGCAAAAGATCTGTTGCAAAAAGCTTGCAGAACCTGGGAACAAACATATTTTGTCAAGGAATCTTGGAGCCTGTCTGCACACTACATCCTCCGGTATCTCCTGATCTCCTGTGTCTTGTGCTTTACTCTTGCTTCCCCTTCCCCTCCCATCTGCTCACGGTTCAAACACAGCCCTCTCTCCTGTGTCAGGAGGTGTAACAGCATCTGACCTCTTCAGCCTCATGCCTTTTGTCTCTCTTTTGTTCCTCCCTTTAATTTCTTTCTCTCTTCTGCCTTGTCTTCTCTTCTAGTTGAAGACTTAATCACCTTCTTACACCTTTTATTTCAGTGCTGAGGAACGCAAGTGGTCATCACCTCCTCTTCCCCTTTGGCTACTTCTTTTCTTATTTCCCTGTGCTACCTCCATCTCCGTGTGCTGTGAATGTGCCCCTCACCCATGGGTGCCTTTCCTGGGACCTTTGTGCTATGTCTGGGTACCTCCCCCCAGACCTTTCTTCCACTTGTGGAAAAGGGTCCTTCTTTAATGCACCCATCTCCTTCTATTTAACACACATTTGAGCTGATCTGTTGCTTATTTAACAATTTCATGCAGAGAAGTGTCTTCCTCACCAACATTCACACATTTTATATGCCTTTAGGTTCAGTCTACCCAAAGAGTTCACTAAGCTTCCCTACAAACCTCTCTCACCTCAGCACCAACACTGCTGTGTGTATTCCAGCCTTTGGCAGGTGAGAGCACGGATATGGCCCCTATGCGCTCCCTGTTCCATCTCCACATTCATGAACTGATCACCAGAAGGGTTTTCTGAACACAAAATACAATTTTGTGTTCAAATAAGCTAATACAAGTTACTGGTGGGGGGGCAGGGGAGCAGAAGTTTAAATACTTCTAAGTTCTTTTCCCAGCAAGGTTTTAAACAACTGTTCAACCCTACCGTGCCCCAACCTTTGCTGGTGCCATTAGGAATATGAGGTAGTTTTACTTCCATCACAATGAAATCTGAGTTGACTTTACAGTCTGGAGATTCCTGCTCCCAAGAGTTTAAAATAATTTCCCAAAAAAGCCAGTTTTAACCAATGCTACATGGTGCTACTGTCATAAAAATTGCCCTGCTTCCTCGTGTTCAGTGCAGCCACAGAAGAAAACCCAAACCCTGGTCTTGGCTGAAGTGAGCTCACCCTGTGCTGCATCTCTGTTCTGCCAGTTGCAGCTCCACACACAGTCACTTCTGTGCAACAAATGCCCGGCCTGGTGAGGTGTTCCCTGGACTGACTGACCCCAACACACCCCCCAGTATCACCCGGAAATATTTAAATCACAAATTAATTCTTCTTCTATGAAACAATTCCTTGAGCTCCACTGGCAACAAGAGCTTTGCATTTTAAGGTACTTTAGTCGGAATTAAAGCTGCCATATATATCCATCCATCCATCCATCACTTGCATGCCTTGTGCAAGAGAAGCACCTCACTCTGCTCCACAGACATGAGGTGCAGCCAGTGTTCAACCAACAACAGGAGTAAACGACAGCGTAGTAGATACAAAGAACCGACTCCTGTTTCCTCTAAAGAGTGTTTAGTGAGTGTGAACTCTTTAACCCTTCAGTTTGCCCAGCCAGGGGCTTTCCAAGTCCTCCTGCAGTTTTATTTGGTTACAGTCACTGCAGACATCCAGGCTGTCTCCTGACTCAGCTCACTGCAGGGAAGATTTTACCAGGGCACCAGACAAGCAAGGGTATGTCAATGCAGATGATTTTCTGAACATGCCCTACAACCAGAAAGCTGAATTCCAGGCACAATTTCCCATCTCCAGATGGCTCTAAACTCTGATTGTACTGTAAGAAATAGGAAGGGATAGCAGAAGCGGCAGCCCATCCAGCTGCAGCTCGCCCTGTCTCCGGTGGCACAATGTGCTCGAGTGGCTGCATGCTGACGGCCGAATTCTGCACAAAGAGCCCAACCAAGTGAACGCTTTCTTTCCCACTCAGTATTTGCTTCACCAATGTCAGTTTGCAGTGAGCCCCAAGGACCCAGAAAACATTTCATTCTGCCTATGCTTTTCAAAAGACGACAGTTAAATGCGAACACTCTTGTTCCCACATAACACAACAAATGAAGGAAAACTGCGCTGTTGCTGACATTGCTGTGGTGGCTACTGCACACCTAAAAACCTGCCAGGCTCCTGGGGAGTGAAAACCTCTCCCTGAGCCAGACAAGGCTGGAAAGATGCTGTCAAATTAACAAAACACAACCTCCTCCTCACCCAGTATTGAACACCAGCGCTGAACCTGTACAGGTTTTTAGACTGAATCCCACCAGGATAAAGAATTTCCCTTCTTCCATTATCAGTCTGTGCCCCCAGAGCGTGCCCACCATTAGAAACTCACCATGGATTTCTGCCTGCTCGCTTGCATGCTTCCACACATGGTTATTCCTCAGGTTGCCCTTGCATATACAAAGCCTGGACTAGTCATGTTTGTTAAAACCCACTCTTGTGTCTCCTTGCAATCTTATGCTAATGATGTTTATGACCAGCTTGTGTTTCTGCTTTCAACAGTGAGGATGTTTTAAAAACATCTAGAGAAAGGTTAGGGAAAGGGGAAACAACACTGAAAAAGCTGGAAGCTGAAGCAGCATTAACACTGCTAGGGGCTCAAATGCCACAGGGCTCCTGATATTCCTGAAGTTCAGCACGTGGGTAATGCCCTTGGACAGCAACTCCACCCATGGCCAGGAGGCAGGAACAACTTGCAAAGAGCAGAAAAGAACGAGTTTTACTCCTGCAAAGTGGTAGTTACCTACTACACCTGTGGCTACCCTGGCTTTGCTGGCTGCTCCCGGACTGTGGGGTTTTCCAGCATGTGCACACACAAATGACCCTGTCCCCCAGGGATACCACAGACCCCTCGGACCTGAGCTGACTCCTGCCATGACCTGCCTTAACAAAAAACTGCCCTGTTCCGCCTCAGATTCAATGGAATGTTTGCTCCTCCTGGTCCCACAGGTATGTCCCCTCAACAGAGGTGGCCTCGAAGCCACCCACCTTCCACATCCTCACAGCTCCCTCTCTATGCCAGCTGCCCCCTGGTCCCTTGGGCACACACGGACACATGCCCTCCCATGCAGCTGGCACAGCACGGTCGGCAGCGTGCACATACATGAAGGACAACTTCCATCCTTTGCAATGCCTCTCTTTCAAATTTAAATTTCAATCTCACAACCATTTTTGTCTCTATGTAAGCCTGGAATTAACCCATGCAAATTCAGCGAAATTGCACCAACAAAAAAGTAACCAGTTTTGCTTCCTCCCAGAACCACTTCTCTTTTCAAACAGCACACTCTCTCTTTTTTGCTAACTCTCTGTACTATTTTGCCAAGTTAAGAATGGTCCAGAGAAATCTGGAGCTGAAGAGAGTCTTTCCAGGAACTTGACGGGACTTAAAGTGCTCTGAGACGAAGCGGGATCCAAACCTGCTCCCCCAGCCGGCCCCTTCCCCCGACCCGCTCCAGCACCGCCGCTCCTGTCAGCAAACTTCAGAGCATCAGCATTCTCCCATCGGAGCAGCACTGCTGCGCCCACCATCCCACCTCTGAAACGACAGAGAACGTTTTGGGAGCTCCAGGGCTGAGAGCTGAGAAGTTTATCCAGTAACTGGAGTATAACAAAAAGGCAATTTGAGGAAGCAGCTTGCCAGTGCCAGGGTGAAGCCCTCCAGCAGCACTACACTGGATTTCTACTTCTTTAAAAATCCACTTCATCAGATGTATTTTCCTTTATTTGATCAAAACATTGCAGTTGCTTTCAACTACCTCAATATGTGTTCTGCATCAGTTAAATCCTGAGATGTTTCCTAATGAAGAGGATAAGTCATAAGTATTTCAATAAATTCAACCATGAACCTGAAGGTTTTCTTACTTGCATAATCCTGTGTTTCGGGACCTGACAATTCAGTGTCAACTTAAATCTCATTTCAACAGCAGTAATCCTCCTAGTGGCACCGTGAAATGCTGAACAAGACAGACCTCTGGATCAGGATAAAAGCAGCTCTTGTTATTTCCCAGAGGGACTGGTTTGAGTGCTGCTGTGCAGCCCTGGGTGGAGGAGCAGCCCGGACCCCCGGACGCCGCGAGGCACTGCCGGGAGCACGAGCAAGCGCACAGCACTGCAGGTGCCCGATGCTGACAAAGCCCAAGCCCACACTGGTTCTCTCTCTGCAGGGCTGTCTGGACCTGAGCGTGTTGGAGGGAGGGCTGTGGCCTCGCCCTGGCTTCGGCTGCTCACCTGCAGAAGAGGCTCATTCTCAGGCATCGGACACGGGAGCAGCTCCTGACAGGAAGCGCAGACTCCTAAGCAGCACCCGGGGCAGTAGTTCCTAAATAACATCCAGCTGGGCTAACAAGGCTCTGCAGTCCCAACAAAGAAACACCAGCGCTTCTCCAAAGTCAAAAAACAGATGTGATCATTCGGTCTTGAATGTAATTTGTTGCTTCCAACAGATTTCAGTGAGCCTTGGCAACAAGGCATCTGTATTTGGAAAAACAGACACTTGGGGTCATCCTGGGAAGGAGACAGGCCTCACAGGCTGCTCCTGATCACTCAGTTAAGACTCGGGACAAATGTCTGAATGTTCTTGACATGAGGTTTTCTTATTTTATGCCTCTTTACATCTTTGCTGCAAACCAGTTCAGAATGTTACTGATTTTGACTATGCCCAGCAGAGTTCCTGACTGTAACAGAAGCCCACGCTGGTTTCTATTATGCACAGTCTTTAAAAAATGACAGTGCAAATGCTGCAGTGCAATGTTTTAATTTCTACTTAATTTCTTTCTGCCGAGGCAGAGCTGAAGCTGTAAAATGAGCTGTGAAGGCTGTAGTTAGTTGTAACTCTTCTGTCCGAGGACCTGATAAGATTTCAAAACACAATCTATCTTCCCACAGAGGAACACACGTGCTTTCAATTGTTTGGTTTGCTAATGGACTATTTGCCACTCAGCCTAACAATTGCCCCATTTTCCCGATGTATTTGCCACTTTCCCTTTGCCTCCTCTTCTGGAGCTCAGCCTGCTGGCAGACGCACAGGCTGGAGAGGAGAGAAATGGCAAATCAGACCTTAGGAATTTGAACATTGTTTATGTTTTCATTTTTTGCCAAGGGTTACTGCTTTACGAGCTTCCTTGGAATCAGCCATGTGTCCATCTGCCTCCCAGCCCTGAGCCTCACCTCATCTCTGCACCCAGAGTCCTGTCACTGCCTCGTGCTCCAGGGATGCCAGACACCACGCATGTAAAACTACCCGAGCATCACCTGCTCAAGTATTCTGGGTTTCTTCTCTGGCCTTAATTAAAGAAGAATCAGACCCACGATCTGCCATTCTCAACATGATTAGTGCAATATGCTTACGGGATTTTCTTTTCTCTGTATTAAATGAAATAAGGTTCTTACTCTACACCCTTAGGTAAGTGTCACACAAAGGGGAACAAGAAGTCAAAAAAAGCAGTATTTTTTTGAAGCAGTGACAAAGTAGAGAGACTTGAACAACTAACGATTACATCTCTGAAGCAGAAGAAACAAGATGCTCACCAATTTCAGCAATAATAATAATACTGCTACATTTATATATTTTTAAGCCTTCTTGGTAAAAACTGGCAGTCACTTTTACAGAGTTCAGGAGTTTCATTTAAAAAAAAATAAATACTTGTACATCAGAAGATAAAATACTATCATAACAAGTGCTGGTGGGTCACAAGACACAAGGCACCTGAGCTTCAACCTCAGACATCACCAGTGAAGTGACTTACACTTCTAGTTTCCAGCTTTTTCTTAGAATTTCAAAAAAGCAGAGAAACGTGGAAGTTTAAGACTTTCCAGCTGTTGAAGAAAGAGAAGAAAAAACTTTTACACTTCATTGGGACACCAGGCTTGAGTCACCTTAGCAGGAGCGTAACTTAAGAGACCAAAACTTGTCTTGGAAGCCACAGCACCCGTGGTGCACGTTATCTCCAAAGCCACGGTGTGCGACGCTGCTCACCACGGCCACTGAAGCCACGTAAAGTTCAGATCAGCTCGAGGCATCAGGTTTGGGAGCACAGCAGCCCCCAGCCCGCAGAAAGGCGGCGTGGAGCTGTGCCGAGCACGGCTGGGGCAGCACGGGGGGCAGCACGGGGGCAGTACAGGGGACAGCACGGGGGACAGCAAGGGGGACAGCACGG
>VWZT01002970.1:117944-133049 GCA_013397055.1 Pachycephala philippinensis
CCCGGCGGCGCCTGACCGCCCGCTCGGACACGGCCACCGCAGCGGGGCCACCCCGCGTTCAGCCGAGAGCCCGGGGGACACCGACCCGCCCGCGCCCGGGAGCGCCGCCGGCCACCGCAAAACCGCCCGGCAACGAGGGCAAACCTTCCCTCGGATGCCGAGCTGGGCTGCACGGGTTTCCCTCCACGCCGCGATTCAGATGCCCAGCTCTGCCACACGAGCCTTGTGCCACCCGCAAACGCGAATCCAGGCTAATGAACTGCAGCTCCTGTCCCCACCTGAGGATCTCAGCCCGGAGCACGGAGCAGAGGGACCCTCGTGGCACTGCCTGGGACACACTGACAACACCAACGACGGGAATCCTCCTGCCAGCACTGCAACCCCAACAGCATCCTCCACCCGCGCTAAGGGGAAGACTATTCCCAACCCTGCCTTTCTAAAGGTGCCCTATCTTTCTAAAGGTGCTGCTTCATCATCTTGCTGTTTCCCACCACCCTCCAATGCAGGTCACTGACACAGTCACCAGAATCACACCCTGGCATGCGATGCTGTCAGCGTGGATGCAAACCAACAGACGAGAAAAAGCTACAGTCTTTTTCTAGGGACATAGCATAGATCAGAACAACCAACTCCAGGGGAAGGAAAACACACCTAATAGAGCTAATGAGATTACAACACGCACCGTGGGTTCTTTGCCAGGACACTTGAAATAATGCCACATTTTTAATCCCTGCTAGCAAGAGACAAACAACTGCATAATTACTTGCAAGCACGAGTTAAAAACTAAGTGTCTGCGTGGTAAACACAGATATTCATTTGCTTCAACTGCCTAAAACTCTGAAGTTGGGGGTGATCCTGCACCAGCTGTCACTACTCCTCAGTGCTTGGGACACTGAAGACTTAGGTCTTGAAAACTTGTTCTGTAACGTGTCCAGGCAAACCAGTTTGGTTGCTGCACTTGTGCCACGCTTCCCCGCCATGACAGATTAGCACCAAGAGATCTGAAAGCAGAGAACGTGCTGCTGGGGCCATGTGCCAGCAGCTCCACCAGATCCACCAGGCATCCCTGCAGCCGCGTGCAGGACTGCCAGCACATCAGAGGCTTTTGGAAGCCTAAACACATCTCCCAGCCTTCAGTCAAGCCGCACTGCAACTTGTTCTCCACAGACAAGAGCTGGATCTGCATCCTCCCACCACCACTCCTGCACTGCACAAAATGACTTCTGAGTGGTTTTTTGTTAGGAACATTTGTTTCCTGTGAGACCCTCACGGCAGGGCGCTGCCAATGCCAGCAAGAAGAGCTCTACCACAAAGCTGTGGAACAGCTCTAAGCAGGGTTTTCTCCTGTTCATCAGCTTGGTAACCAATCCATACCAAGCATTGATTTTTCCAAACACCAAGAAGAGTTAGAGGAGCAAATTGATGCATTTTTTATGCTAAAGCCAATGCAAGTTAAAGGCCACCGTTTCCAAACAAGATATTTAATTTCACTGTCATTACACACGTAGTCACCCCTAACATGAAATGAAAGAGAGCATGAAGGCAGCACCCAAAATGAAAACAGATGAAAACTAGCTTTTGTGCTCACATGTACTGACAGGAGAAATATTCCTGGTAAGACTCCCCGAACTATGTTTTACTCCTAGGTTTGTAGTACGTTTTCTGTTAGGATTTGGACAGTCACCCACTCAGAGAGAAATCCTGCTCCTGCTGAGGTCAGTGACACACTTGTGACTGCACTGAGCCTGAATTCTACCCCTCCTTCTTCAGGCTGCCAGCCACAAAAAGAAAAGTATTACTCAGAGGAGCTGATGCCTCGAAGGTAGATCTTCAGAACACAAAGAAATACTAGATGTATATTTTGTATGAACGGTTACTTGAAGAAAAAGTGTTTTGTCATAGTTTGTTATCTACCTGAAAACAGCCAGAAATGTCAGCTTTAAAAATAGCCTTCGAGCAAAAATAAAGACTGACGTCAGACCAGAGGTTTATCTTCAATATCTCCACTAAAAAAAGGAAGATGTTAGCATAGAATTATCTTTTTTTATCTACATGAACTATTTTCCTCTCACTCTGAAATTCTCTTGTGATATTCACTAAGTCACTAAGGAGTCCCCAGTAAGCTTCACATGCTAGAAGATACATACACTGTCTGCAAAACCCAGCTGATACATGTGATGTCTCCTTTGGACTGTCTCTGATAAGATGGGAATGACTGCAACAAATCCAGAGGGAGAACCATAGGGACAGGACAGGAAAAGGATTGAACGTTTTTTTTTTTTATTTAATTAAAACTGATTTAGGGGTTGATGGTTTCTTGACCCAACCTAGCAGACCAGCCAGTATTTAAGACTCTTCTGATCCACAGGTGGATTTTAAGGTTCACCTTTTTGACTTTGGAAGCATTTGCTAGTTGTCTTGGGAATATTGCAACATTGGTTTGGCCAAAGCAGAACCTTGCCTTCACTGAGTATCGGGAATACAAGGACTGAAAGCAAATTACAAAGTGATTCTCAGAAGAGACAGAAGAGAGAAATAACACTGAGAAGTCATTCCTTAGGAGGGTAACAGAGATGACTTAGTTGTCTCCTGAGCTGGGTCAATGAAAACGATTAAGAAACAGCCTCACAAATCAATGGAAAGGTTATCTGGAAATGTCCAAGAAAGTGAATCTGACACAGAAGAGACTCCTATTACTTCCCCTTATTGCTATAAAGAAATGTACAGACAGGTTAAAGATGCATTTTTCCTCCTCATTTGACACAAAAATAAGGTGTCTCCCTGCACTGAGAATTGCTCCCCAAGAGCCATTGTTTTCACTGTTCCTGTAACTGGGTTTGCTGGACATCCCTGTTTTCTCTATCTCAATTCACACACATCTCTCAAAGAAAGATGTAGAAAGCTGGGCAGGCAAAAAGCCCAACACTGAAGGAGAAGATGGCAGGGAAGAATGCTATTTTTATGCTTAGAGAAAGTGGAAGCTGAAAACACCAGTCTCAATGACATGAGAACTGTCAGCAAGAACAGATAATTACACAATGTGAATTCATCCTCATGACAATGACTCTAATGAGATAGGAAATGGAATAAAATCAATATTCTATTTACACTGATAGGGCAGTCTCAAAGCTTGAAATTGCCAAATGGCTGTCTTTTAAATCAAGGAACACAAAATTACTGACTGCCTTACAGTATTTTCAAAACACCTCTGCCAAACTCAAAGTTTACCAATAACGTATCTCACTATAAAATTTGGAAGAGATACAGCAATTACTCCATGGCACAATTGAGGGATATAATTATAGCACTGTCACAAAATTAAGCTGAAACAATGAGCTAATTAACGTCTTGTAATGTAACAGTACAGGACTGGATAAAGGAAAATACTCTTTAGTAAACTACAGCTGAAGAACCCAACTGTCTCACACTCAGGGCTGCACCCGCTGCTCCCATAGGACAGCACGGAAAAGCAAGCCAACTCCTCTTTCCATTTTGTACTTTTGCGTATTTCAGGACGCAGTGGGAGTGCAAAGGCAGGAGCAGAGAGCAGCCAGCTCTAGAGCAGGACTGCCGGGGTGCTGTACCCTGGGCTGGATTTCACAGCTCCCCAGCCCAGCAGCTTGGGACTTGGAGCCCAGTAAAACCACAAGCACATGTTAGCTTTGAACTACTAAGTGCCACACCAGATTCGTAAAAAAACTGCCAACACTGCTTCTATGACCCAGATATTTTGCATGATATACACAGTTTTAGTACTACTACTAGTAGTGTTTTAAAGGTTTTTTCTGTACTGTTTTAGCTCTGACAGACTTGCCTGGTGCAACCTCCCACTGACTTCAGTGGCTCCTCCGGCGCATCCCCATCAGACGTGGTTTTATCTTGAGTCTATTTCACAGTTTCTGAAACTGTTTTAGCAGAACCACCTAACTGTGACATTCCATCTGAATTTAACACACCCAAGTGTACTTGGTTCATGAAAACTTGGTAAATAATGAAAAAAGAGGCAACATGTTGTACACTACATTCCCCAGCCACGTGCAGAAATCAGGTATTGCTCCAAGATTTCTGTCCCTAATCAAACTGCAAACCAATTCCCACCAGCAGCACACGGGCACTGACGTACAAATCCCACAGCCCAATCCTCTCTTACTTTAGATTACAGTAATGCTATTTTCAAGTCAGAAAGTTACACTGCAAATTCCATAAACCCTCTTTCCTTTAAGGAGCAGACGGTTACGGATTAACTGCTCTTGCTGTAATTTTAAAAATTTTTAAGCTCAAGAAACATGCCTGTTGAATTTTTTTTTTTAATAACCTGGGGTATATATCAATCACTTTTACAAAATTTGAGATTTCAGGGACACACAGGATTCATAGTTTGACAGCATTAGCTAGATGTGTATTTAAGAGCAAGAACAGGCACAGGCCAGTCCGTGTCTCTGGACAAGGACATGGCACACAAGCTGTTACTCTGTTCTTGCAACTGCAACTTGCCAGGGACACAAAATGGGGAAGGACTACTCTCCCTTTAATCCACTTTTCATCAATTTACGTATTACAGAGCATTTACATATCCATCCCCACCCACCACTGAAGTTGCAAATACTGTTTCTGGTAATAAAAACATATTTACACTGCAATTCCTTTACCAAAACACTCACAAAATGTATTTTAGAAATGGGAAGTTCTGTACTATCCTGGCACAGGTGAATTCCAACCATAAAAGAAGTAATATTGCCCAAGCAAGTATAAAAAGTTGTTTATCTTTAAAAATAACAGTAATCTAGTGATTTAACTTAAAATCCCAAGAACTAACAAACTGAATTGAAAAAACCAAACCTGCTTTATTAAAATCAGTTTTATTTTCTTGTTCTAGTAGTAATTTTAAACACGTTGTTTCTATACAAAGACATTTGAGAGGCCAAAATAATCAACTATGCACTCTTCCAAAAACTACAAGCTATTTATTAATCCAACTCTTGCACATGTTGTTTGATTAACTGCAAATGTACACAAGCCAAGCAAGGCAGGAGAGCAGCAAGATGACCCACGGCAGCGGGGTCAGCCCAGGACCAGGCCCCCCAACCCCAGCATCTCCCCAGGGCAGCACAGGGTGCAGGAACACAGACCATTTCACCCGTAAAACCTTCCCTACTCTCTCCTGCACCATGTAGGTGTGACTCTTGTGCTCGTTATGGTGCCTGTTTCAGTGGGAGTGGGTGCTGGGTGGTGTCCTCAAGAACAGCCATATGGGAAAGCCCAGGATGAGACCCACAGCTGAGATTCAGAGCTGGGAGGCACCTGCAGCAGCAGCAAACAGGCAGAAACACTCCCATAGTGACAGGTGATGTCTAACTGCACATGTGTGTACGAATTTATATAAAACATGATGATTAGCATCATCCATAATAACAACCACTACAGAAAAAAAGCCATGTCCATGACTCAGCAAGGGAAGGAACTGCTTCCCTCCGACATCAAATTCAGCTGATGCCAGTGGTTTCAGGGAGAAGCGACCCGGAGGAGCTCTCACTGGCGAGAGGTGCAGCAGACACCAACCCTGGCTTCTCGCGGGTCTGATGGCTGAACACCTCCTGTACTGCAAGGGAAAACAGACCAGCACCTTAGTACTGCTCAGGTTTCCACTCATTAATCGGTTTTCATTTCCCTTCCTAATGCAGCTGCCATGTGGCCCTGGTGCAAAGGGTGGCTTTTCCTTCCCCAGAGACAGCTGGATACAGCAGTGGGAAAAAGGAATCCTGAGACACCACTGCAGCCAGCACTTGATGGACCAGGACATACTCATGGTCACTACTAACATTATTAATTTATTAATAGTAGCATTTCCTCCAGACAATAAGCTCCTCCCCTTGGCCTCACTAACTCATCCCTGGCTGGGCCACCCCTCCCACATTCACCCACAGCAAAAACTCCAGATTTCAAAGTTCTTGCCTGTTCACGTGACAACCACTTTGTTAGGACAGTGATTTTGAGTCAGGAGTCTGCATGCAGTCTCCACATCCCTGCACACATCAAATTAACTAGCAAGATTAAATCTGAAGCTAATTACCAGGAACAGACCAGGCCATTCATGTCACCTGCTCCATTCTGGTGTGTCATGCCGCTCCCGGTGACAATGCCAGCAGCTCTCCTGGCCCTGCAGACACACAGACCATGGTGGGGCACAATTCCATGGGGACACCTTGCTGCTCTCTGCCTGCTGCCTAACGGGCACACTCCCAGCCAGGCCCATGGCAGTTATGGTAATTATGGATTGCTTCATCTTGCATCTGACTCGAGGGCAACCAAAAAGGGACGTGAGTCCAGCTAAGGAGGAACTCGTTACACCGAGTTCTGCTTGCAGCAGCTCTTAGAACTGGTCACTTCAGCTCAGTCATGGCAAGCTATGGCAATGCAGGGACAATCACACGCTTCTCCCCAAGGACCAGAAAATTACACGGGAATGAGGGAAAGCAGGGTCATCAATGCAGTTCAGTTTGGACTGAAGGACTGCTGCCGAAGTGGCAAACCAGCACCCTGTCTCTGCAGCACGGCCGAGCAGCGCCGGGCACAGCACCCCCGAGGAAGGACCGCGAGTCCCACACCTCTGAAACCACCCCCGTATCCCAGAGTGGCAGCGCTGCCATGCTGGGGACACCTGGAGCACGGAGGCATTGCCAGCTCAGTGCGATGACGACACTGCCCGACTCCGGTCACCAGCATGAATCACAAGGCAAGGACAATCCTGGAAAACACTCCAGCATCTGCTGTGAGACAGGAGACACAGCCGACTGCATTCACGTTCACAGCTGTCTGTTTCTCGGGAATCTCAGATCCAAAATAGAGTTTTGATATATTCTGACCTTACATTTAATTTATGTTTATAATCACGTCCTTCCAGGATAATAAAAACTTGTACAACTTCTCAGAAAATACAATTAATCTATATAATCTATTTCATTAGTTACACAAGAATCTAAACCACAGAGAATGGGATTTTTAACTCTCTCTGCTCTATCACCATCTGAGGTATAAGAGATTACTGTTATGCACTAAGTACAAAATACACTGCAAAACAAAACCAGTTTAGGAGACGCTTTCCTTGACTTAATAGAGATCCCTATATATACAGTGCTCAGCAGCACAGAAACACTTACTGATGTGATTAATTTTGGATCGTGACCAATCTCACGCGAACTAAATAAATACACGTGTCTTCAGATACCAAGCAAAAGCTCCAAATTAGTCACTGGTATTAAAAAGTAGTAATAAAAACTGCATGACTTTTATATTAGGAAAGAAGTGGAAAATATCTTTGAGACAAGTTTTTAATCAGTATTTGCTTTAGTATACTGTTATGCTTGTTCATTTTGAATCATGGTATGTCCACAGCTACCAATAACCATGAGAAGCAACCCTCTAACAGCCCCTGTTCAGAACAGCCTCTGCTGCACACGACCTCAGCCAGGAGAGCTTCCACCACATAGGGGACAAGTTACGAAGGGGCTCCTGAGCTGGGCTGGTCCCTGTGCACGTGAGAACAGTGGTGCCACTGACACTGTCCCATAGTATTTCTCACAGGGAATACCCTATCCTCTACTTGGGTTCTCCTCAATGTGCCCCCTTTTTCATTAACACACCAGCGCAAGCTACCCAAATTGACTGCAATGAAGGAATTTTGGGAAAACCTCGAAGTTTACTATTCTCCTTGTATTTTCCTTTCTACCTCTAAAAGCCACTTTAAAACACCAATAATGAAAGTTTAAATTTCTACTCTTACACAAAAAACATGGCATATTTGGAAAACAGCTTCTGAAACGACTTAAGAAAAACTAGCTTTTATAAAAATAGTGATTAAAGACAGAATGCTTCGAAGTTGTTGAAAACAAAACAAATCCAAAGCAATAATTTTGTCGGTCATGCAGAAAAATGAGTGAAAGAAGTTCAAATGCTTGTATTTCTGTTCCACCATTAGCTGTATTAGAAGAATTGAACAGAGCTGTGTCTACTTTTCACAACAAAAATCACATAATTGAAGATTTATTTATTGAATATATTTGCACATAAATACAGGAGCGCAATAAAACGTTGATAAGCAGCAAACAAGATATCTGCCCAGGGACTTCCTTCCCAGCAGCCTGCAAAGCTCCAGCACCGCAGCAAGCGCCCGCACTCCCAGAACAACATTTTTAACTGCTGCACATCAAAAAGCTGAAACATACATAATTACATTACCAGGATCACAGACTCACTACCTTTGATTTTTCACTGCTTGAAAGAAGGCTCAAAGTCCACTGAAGTTGTGCCTACGTTTGTAGCATGGAAGGATTCCCATATAAAATTACAGGTAAAGAGTAACAGACTTCACTGAAAACCAGAGGTGGCCATACAAAGTCAAGAATGCTGCCCAGGCACTAATAAACTCTTCCACACACTGCAATAAACATTTCTGTTCAGCTTTTATTCCAAGCTTCAGAGAGTCACCGAGGAAAAACCGGAGAGTTTGCTTCTCCCAAGCAAGCCCTGCGGTGTTTATCAGCGCGGGCAGCGGACGGGACCTTCCTTCCACGGGAGCCAGAGGCACAGGCAGCACTGACACGGCCGGCGGCCGGCGGCCCCGGGGAGCGGCGAGGAAGAGGAAGGGCGGGCGGCCCTGCACAGCACCTCTGCCAGCGGCTCCCGGCGCCTGCGCACGCCCAGACACCGACTTTATATGGCCAACCCAGGCCTGCTGCCCGTGCCTTCAGCTTGGCAACCTGCTCGGAAAACCTGACACACGTGCCCGGTGCAGCGCGCTCCGCAGCGCGCTCGCTCCTCCGCGCTGCCCGGGAGTGCGGAGTTCAAAGGCTCGAGACCTCGGGTACATCTAGACCCAACTGACACAGCAAACTCCACGTACTCCCACGGCAATTTACTTACATTCAAAGGAAAAGCTTATCTCCTCGAGCGCTGGGTAGTGTCACTGCAGTGCAGATAACGCCACTGCAGCGCCACAGCTCCGGCAGCCTCAGGAGCACATCCCACGGGGGCTCTGGCTGCCCGCAGCCCATCCCTGCCGGGGGCAGCGGGGCACCCTGGGCTTACACACACACAGAGGAGCGCCCAGGGCCTTGCAGGACCAAGCTGGGCAGTTCTGATTGCTCTCCCTTTTTTAGAAGGAAAAAATTCCAATTAACTTCTCTGGAAGCAGGATTGGGCCCAGAGCCCAAAAATGCTCTGGGTTCCCAAGTCCTTACTCACTGCTCGCAGTTGGACTCGCTGGCGCGGGAGACAGCAACGCAGCAGGAATGCGCGGAGCTGCTGCAGGAGGATTTGGGAGCCCGGGCCCAGCCCTGCTCCTCCAGCCTGCGCCCAAGCTCAGCCAGGGCTCCGTACGTGCTGCAGTAAATGCCAGCCATGTACGGTACAAACGCTGCCCTCCGAGGGGGAATGCAGATGCCATCAGCTGTCTCCTGTGCAGGCTCTGCGGGCAGACCTGAACCCACAGCCACCCAAGTCAGGACACGCTATTTATAATGCTTTCAACATTTCACTTTTCTCTGCAAATAATACCTGCTCCAAGTTCAAGTCCAAGGCATATTTTGCCTTGCCAGATGATCTGCGACCGTCTCATGACTTATTACATTGTTATCGCTGCTAAGCTGAGCAAACAGGGCTGCTAAGTCTATTAATCTTCTGAAACACGGAGTCTGAAACTGTAGAAACAAAACATCTCACTACATGATACATAAAATGTGCTATAGAGAGATAAGGGGGGAATTCAGTGCACGCTCTGCTAAGTTTTTTCTGTGCCACTGCAAGCAAGACTGACGCACTTTTGCAAGAGCCGACTCTGGATGTAACGTTACCAACAAGTTACATAAGGGAAAAGAAATTCCTTTTACAAGAGCAGCCTGCCCCAGGGCGGACAGCAAGGTACACTTCCCACAGGAAAACCTGGACACTCTGCAGACGCTGGAACTGCCACCTGTGCATTCACAAGCAGAACTGATAAAAGGAGTCCAACCCAGCCAGGCTAACCATGGCGGGCTGTGCAGAAGCTCTGCTCCAAACACCAAAGGACTGGACATATTTCAACCTATCTAGTACTTACTCCTTTTTATTGTGTGGAAATTCACTCGGTTCAGCTGCTCATACACAGCTTGCATAATTATGTACCAAAATATTTTTCTGTGAAAACAAGTATTTGGCCTATTTGCTCAAAGCAAAGGTCCCACGAGCACACAGGAGTCATACATTTTATCACAGTGCTCAGATCAGGGCAGCTCCAGGAGGTAGTGGGGCTGTGGAAGGACAGACAGACCCAGGCTGAGCTGGCCCGTGCCCCAGGCTGGGCTAATGGGCTTGCCTTATGGGAATTATATTCTCAGGCCCAGCTGCATTTTACTCAGGCCTGGCTGCCTCAGTTTTCCTGTACAACCTGTAGATTCAAACCAAAATGAACTCAAACTGCAGGATTTTGCATCCTTGTGACAGAAGTGCTGTCACCTTACACACTGCTGCTGCTCTTGCTAATTTGTGCCAACAGCATTTTTACCTTCAAAAATTCAAGCTTAGTTAACCTGAATTGTGAGAACTCAAGTTAGATTTTACTGAGGATAGATTATACCTATTGCAAGCTTTTTTTTCTTCCCAGCTACTTAAAATAAAGATGTTTTGGATAAAAATACTCTTCTATAACAATTACATGCATCTAATCTGAAACGTGGACTATTTCACAGGGTAGGAGTTGACAGAAAGTAGACATTTAAAAAAATTAATTGACCCCTTAGAAAAAGCAGTTCTCCTGATAGACAGTGGGATTTCACCCCGAGGTCAGCACACATCAAACCCAGCCCCCGAACTGCCCAATGGGCATAGGCAACCTCGTACATGCCAGCCTGCCCCAGCTCAGGGCGCTGCTGTCGCTCTCCTGTCGCTGCCTCTGAAGCTGTTGAAGAGACTTCAGAGCATCTTCAGAACAGCAGAACTTACTGCTGGTTTTGAATGCAGAGATCAGGGTAAACCAACATTTGTCACTGGCTTTATTCTCTGAGCAAAGTACTGACTAGGACATTCCCCCTGCACTGCTGAAGGGAGAGTGGGCTCCAGCATCCTCACAGGAACCATACAAAGCCTTCACCTTGCAACTCTGCACATTAACCACGTATTTTCTTATCTTGGGATGTATTGAAGTTTCATCACAACTACAACAGGGTTTGAATAGTCTCTTCTCTTTCCTTGTTAATTGCTGGGAACTCTCTTTGACACCAATGGAATTGCAGTTGCACATATTCATGGCAGGGCAGGCTCCAAATGTCACCGAGGACAGCATTCAAACATGTTTACATGTTTATGCTTTTGCTAAATAACTATGGGGTAGGAGGAAAGAAATGTTGTTTACTTTGCTGCATTACTTGGGAAACTAAGTTTACAGTATGTAATTGTTAATAAAATTAAATAAAATAATAATAATCATAGGCAACTGCTCTAATCCCTAAGGCACACAAACAGTGGAGACCACCAGTCATGCAAGGGAAAGGAGAGCCCCCCGTGCAAGCCTGGGCACAGCAGGACACACTGAAGTGTAGGAATTCCCAGGGAAGCGATTGAACCCTGCCAGATCCCCCCTCTCCCTTCCCTCCAGACAAGAGTAGTAGCAGGAATTTGCTGATAAACTCATAGTTGCAAAAATCATCCTTGGCATGAACATAAATCTTAACAAATGGGAACAGAACTTTTCCTGCAGTTTTACCTTAACGAGCTGGCCTAACTAACATGCTGTTTACAGCATTCCCATCAAAAATATGTCTGAGGAAAACACCTATTAACCCTTTCAAAGTAACGGAGAGGTACCACAGGGCCTTTTACAACCCAACACGCGAGACCTCCTCAGAGTCAGAAAAATTATGTTTGCAGATTATCCACCAGTTCCTGAGCAGGAATCATCCTGAGAAGAAATCATTCACTATTCAGGAATCAAGAGGTGCTAAGGCTCACCCCACTAATTACAGGCACCCCTGTGTCACTACCACCTCCCCACTGACCCTGAAGCAGCAGAATAAAACAAGTACTCAAAGGAAATAAAACCAGAGAGCGAAGCCTATGATTTAATCTGAGCTGGCCATGAGATCTTCATCTACACCACATATGTAAGAACTGTCCTGTGGCCACAGAAACCCTCCAGGACAGTGAGGCCGAAACCATGCAGCTTTTACAGCCCGTCTGCTCTGGGCAGCCAAACCCTGCCCCATGGGACAGCACCCTTCTGGTGGCCAGCGTGTGCTCCAGCTGTTTGCTGGCATCCATCACCCTCTCCTGGACCTCACACTTGTACTCCAGGCTTCCAACACAGGCGGCTCCAAGGACAGGGACGCGAGAGCAGCACCTGGTGCAGGGATGCAGCGGGACATGGCCGGGACATCGCACCAAGGCCACGGAATGGGGCATTCACCTGCCCTCCACAGACCCCTCGGAGGACAGACTGCAGGAGTGCATTACAGATTCTCCTCAGCAGGGTCTTCCCCACCAATGAAATTCTGAAATCTTGCAAAGGAGCATTTCCAGTGGTCCCAAGACACACAAACTGGACAAGCACCAGAAACCTCCACGCCAGCCAAACGGGTTTTAAAAAAAAGCAACACCAGCACCTACTACTTTAAAATGCTCATCAGTGTGTGGTATTTGTCACAGATGTGTCTAAAAATGTTAGTTTATTCAATCCTTGGCCTTGATATAGGAAGCAGAGTATAGATAATTCAGTAATTACCTAGTAATACCAGAAAATTATGAAGAGCACCTGAGACTTAGTGAAGCACCAAAGTAGAACAATTCAGGAGGTAGAGCAATGCAAAGCAAAATTTACCTTGCTCCACAACTGAACATGAATGTCTACATTTAAGGCTTGAAGCAACTTGATTCAAATATTTATTTCTGATTATACTGTTGAACTTGCAAAGCAAAATGGACCAACAGCATTTCCAGTTTTTAGAAAAACCAGCCAAAACTCTGAAATTTTTACAGGCCCACCCAGCACACCACCAAGAGCCGTGTGCCCTTCATGGAGCTCCCCCTGTACCCTCAGCCTGGGTACACTGACCACAGCCAGGCACCCAAAGAACAACTGCCTGGCCTGACTGCCTACAGAAAACCCTTTCAGTAAAGACTGCTCCCAATTATGATTACTTCCACAATAACATAATAATATACCAGAGAAATTGCCTGCTTCCACTAATAAATTGCACTGTAGATCCTTCTGCAGACAGACGCTATCTATTACCTTGCTAATCCGCCAGATCTAACCCTCGAACACCTCCTGCCCCGAGGGTGAGGGAGGTGGTCAGACACCTGCGCAGGGGGGACCAGGCTGCAGGCAGCTGTGGGATACACCCGAGCTGGCCATTTCCCACGCCTGCTTTCAGCCCAGAAAACAGAGAGCTCATGCCTATCCTGGCACGTGGCACAGCTGTGCCTCCCAACACTCCAGAGACAGTGAACACAGAGGAGGATTTGGTGGGTAAGTGAAAAGAAAACACAAAGTCAGGCTGTTCCCAGCGCAGGGAAGGCTGGCACTGGGCAGAGGATGTATGGAAACCGTGGACATACCCTTTGCTGCAGCCCAGGGGTTCACAGGGCAGCTCTGGCACTGCTGCTGATTGACGTGAATTACAGATTCCTCACAGGATGCCCCAGTTTTGCCCATTGATTCAAGTGCCTCACAGTACCACAAAGCATCCACAGACACAGCCTCTTCCAGCCATTCAGAATAAATTTAATCCAATGATGGCTTTAAGGAAATGAGACAATAAACGCACCCCAGTACTTTCACTCGCATATATCAGACCAGGAATTCTGCTTCTGTATATTTTACCTCAGTAGCCCAAGTAAATAACAACTGCACCATCCTGAACTTTTATGTGTCACCAGGCAGACCCCACAATTACTATTAACTCCGACATACAGAGCAAAAAGTTTTCTAAATTTTTGCAAGCCTGAAGACTGTGAAATGTAGATTGTTCAGTCATTGCCATCACTTTTCCACTTAAACAGCTTTTGGTTTAATTAAGCCTGGAGAAGTTTTGCAGCTCAGAAGCCCTGAGCTTTTAAATCCAGGCCTTTTAAACTCAGTGAAGTCCAATTCCATTCTACAGTGTTCCAGTCTATGCCTGATCTGGCATGAGCTAAGGAAAGCAGAGAGACACAGGCCTCACAACATTTCAATTCCAGAAGCACACACTGCAACCATCAAGCTCAGCTCAGCATCACCCAGCACCCCTGTCCCTGCTAGACGAGTTGTTGGGGTGCCCTGCACCCAAGAACACTTCCCAGGCAGTGCTTCCAGCTCAGCCCGCAGCGCCCTACAACAGAGAGACTCCTGACACCTCTGTTTCCTGCAGTGGCACATCCCGACCTTCCACATGCAGCAGCCCTGTCACCATTGCAGTGAGCACAGGGCTGTCAAGCCTTTCATTTCTTCCTCTTTTATCTACTTTAAATTATCATAATGTAGTTCTATGCCAGTGGGCGTGCCCAGGGTCAGTGTCACATGCAGCCAGCCCGAGGGGGGCCTGAAATCTCTCCTCAGCTCTCACCCCAAACTTCCCCCGCGGCAACAAGTGCCATCGGTTAATTATTCATTATGCAAATCGTTTCCTTGTCACTTTGGAATGTGTTGTCGTTTCATTAGAACCTTTTTTCCGTAGTGCCAAAAAAAGACATAACCCAGTTATTCACCATTACTATTTGTTACTCCCATCCCTCTTTCCCGTTACATCCCGTCCCTGAACCTGCTCTCCCGCACTTCATTATCTCTGTAACCCGTGTCCTGCTTCTCCCTTGCTCTAGGACATATATTCCCCACCTCAAAAAAAGCACCAAAAGAAACGATTTCTTTGTAAAAGAAACAATCACATATTCTTCCACGACAACCATTTTATACAAACATTCCTGCATTTTTCTCTTCCACTATACCAACGTCTTGACAAACTGACTTGTTTGCAGCTGCAAACCAAAGTTCTGAATTCAAGAACTTTCTGTAAAAGGAAAACAAAAAGCTGTTTCCCGCACGGTAACGCGGCAGCCGCCGGGGCCAGGCCGTGCGGAGCGCGCACAGGGCGATGCCGCCCG
>VWZT01002970.1:133720-145334 GCA_013397055.1 Pachycephala philippinensis
GCCTCCGGCCGGGGGAGGGACGGCAGGGGCGCCCTGGGGGCGGGCAGCGCTGCCTGCGGCCCGGCCGTGTCCGCAGAACACCCAGCGCGATTGCTCCAGACCCCCCAAACGCCGTCCCTGAGGACACGATCGTCTAAAGATTTGCTTCCCAAAGCAGGGAGAAGGACCCTGCTTTGCTCCCGGTTCCCGCTCTTCCTTCATCTTAGCAAGAGAAGCCTTTGAAAGCGGTCGGTTTCGTCGGCGCGGCCCCAGCGAGGCCAGCCCGGGGCTGCTGCGGGGGCTGGCAGGGGGCTCCCCCGGCCCCACCGTGGGGACCCGCACCGCTCCCTTCCCTGCCCCTCCGGAGCAGCGGGCCCATCATCGAGGCAACAGGGCAGCTCTGCCCCGTGTCACAGGGCAGGTGTCGGCCTCGCCGTGTGGGTGACACTGACAGGAGAGTGCAGAAAAGGAGACACAATGGTCTAGATCAGCCAGAGGTGTATCAGTGTGTCCCCTGCCGGGACACGCACCCAGAGCCATGTGCAAAGGAGGCTCATCAAACCACTGTAGTGCTAACACACTTTAGGAAAGACATAAGCAAACTGAAAAGATCCCAAGGAAGGGCAAAAATTATGAGATTTAAAAACATGACTTACCATGGCAAGAGGAACTGATAAAGAATACTAAGGAAGAACACACTTAATTTGTTTTGCCTATAAAAACGCATTATAAACTTGATGGTTATCTACTGTTCTCTGCATTAACCTGGAGGACAAAAAAAGAGAGGGACACACACCTCTCTTCTGTGTGTGCACAGGCAGGCGGGCTGCCAGGCAAGGGGATGTATGGGGGCATGGGGAACGCCAGGTCCAGTCCCACCGGTGCCAGCTGGACGGGTGGTGGGATCAGAGCTCCAGGGACAGCAGTGGGGGTGAAAGCTTGGAAAGAGCTGGAAGCAGCACCAAGAATGACTGAAGCACAGCAATGATAACCTGAAATTTAAAGGCACTATAAAGAGCAGGGAACACTTTTTCCTTGTATTTATGGCAGTGAGGACATGAAGATGGGCTTAAGCTGCAGGGAGAGAAAGGCCTCTCAGAGGGGAAAAAAGGATTGATAAGGTACTAAATCAAGGTTAGGCACTCTTCTGGAGGAGTGATTCAGGTACACTCCACCGTGCCTGGGGCAAGGGAATGTGAATAAAGTGACCTTCTGTGGTCCCGCTTCCAGCTCTTTCTTCCCCTGGCCCTGACAGGTTTACACTGTTTGATCTCATTTCTGTGTTACAGCAGCAGCCCAGTCCCTCCCCGGGCTCACAATAATCTCCTACATTGTTCATCCTTTCTCTTTTATTTTTGTGCCATTTGCCATAAAAGTGTCCTGTGCCTTTAAAAACTGTTTTGCAGTTCTCTCTAGTTTACTATTTTAATAAAGTCAGTGGCAGCATTCTCTTTGTCCCTTGCTGTCTAGGCAGCAGCAGTGTCTGAGCCAAACTCACACCCAAAACCTACAAATATTTGTGATGATTCCTGGAGACACCTTGCTCAGTATTTTATTCCCAAGTATTCTAGCATATGAAGCAACTGCTTATTGATAAGGCTGATTGCATCTTACTGATAAGGCTGAGCACATCTCATTGCATATACACATATGCTTCCGAAAAAACTCAATTACTCTCTTTTCCCTTAAATGTTTAGTTTCGATTTCTGTTTCCTTCCGTAGGGAACAATGCAGTGTTGTTGCCTCATGGCAAGTACTCTAGCAGTTTCTGTTCCTCCCTGTTGCTAAATTTAACGGTGCCAGTTAACCAACACAGGGAAAACCCTTCCTGTCCTGGGCACAGGCTCTGCCCTGTGCCTCCGGCAGGCACCAAAGCCGAGGTGGGTGCCTGACCACCTCCCTGTGGGTCCCTTGGGGTCAGGTTGCCAGATGATCAGCATTGCTGCCTCTCCACAAGAACATCAGGTCCCACAGGGAACTTCCTAGAGGCTTTAAGCATTATAAAGCATATATCCTTTCCTAGAGGATTCGGGAAGCATTATAAAACAGACACGTCACACACTCACAGCTCCACCTCCAAAGAGCTTTCTCCTCGCTTTGGTTACGAAAAGAGCCATCAAATAAATGAGTGTTCATGGAGAGAAAGAGTGGGACTCCTGCACATGAGCTCTGCTGCCAGCATAGCCTACCCCATGCAGAACACCCTAATGTCTGTAAGGAGGCGATTTTGTCCCGTAGTTTCACATTGGCCCTGCACCGGCAAGGAGTGCAGCACACAGTGAGGGTCTGAGGGGTGCTGCAAGGATTGGGTACCGTGGGTACCATGCACATTAGAAACCAAAGCACAAAAACTATGGAAGGCTTTTCCATGGTTAATTTTTCGATTTGGGTCTCATTTCCCTTCCAGCTCCCTTCACAGCTCGGGCCAGTGCCCCAGCCCAGCACACGCACTTCACTGAAGGGTTGCCACACTGCCCTCCTCCTGAGGGGAAACACCAGATACTCCATAGACCTCTGCCCTTTACACCTTACACTTCTTGATGACTTTATTCTGAATCCCCATCCCTCTCTCTTTTATTTTCAGTGTTACTGGCACATTACCATCTCTCTCCAGGAACACGTGGTGGCCACAGCAGCTCTTGGGGCTAGATGCTGTGACAAGCAGCAGTCGTGCAGTGGTGCCCTGTTGCCAGAAAATAAACACCAAACTCCCTCCCACCCTCCTTCCCCCCAGGCTCCCATATTCAGCCATGGTTTAATTTCAGCCTCTCTCTGTTGCTACAGACTGGGATTCCCATACCACCTGTTTTTATAAATTGGGGTGTTCATCCCTAGCCAACAGGAATAGCAGCCTCCAAGGAAACCACAAGGCACATTGACATCAGTGAAGACAAGGAAAAAGACGAGGAAAGAGACAAGGAAAAAAACAATGAAAAAGACAAGGAAAAAGACAAAGAGTTTATCTCCAGTGTCAGGTGGTATTAAACATCTTTTAACACAGACACCTAAGCAGAGGGTTATGTTTTATGAGAGGAAGTAATAATGAATAATTCCTCACTTGACTTTGGGAGACATATTTTGTTACCTGGTCTCAAGATCTAAGTGCAGCTGCTTCCTTCATGAGGCTTTTTGTTCTATTACACAGCCTGGAGGGGATATAATTAACTTTGCTTTTCTTGTGCTCTAATCACCTCTGCAACAGTGCAGGCAGCACTTTGGAAACAGAATGGGTTTAGTGAGCATCCCTCCTCAGAGCTGCCCAGCCTCGGGAGCATCTGGGCATGCCGCATGCCCGAGGGAGTGCAGGCACCTCACTGGCTGGGAGAGCTTTCTGACACCTGCTGGTTAGCTCTTATGGCTTTTTTCTAGAAACTGGAGACTGAAAGGACAAAGAAGCATTCCATTTTCTTTCAGAAAAATGTTGTATTCTTACACTTGTGTTTCAATGAAGTTTAATCCTGATCAGAACAAAATCCATGACAATTGGTATCCCATCATATGTTGTATTTACCTGCCTCACAGTGATACAGTGCAGATGTCCCCTCAGATAACGCAGCCCAGGCTGCACAGCCCTGATGGGCTCTGGGAGTGAACATTGTACTGGGCCATTTGTGCTCTTCCTGTTCCTGTTCGAGCACAAAGAACTCCGTGGGCCATTTCCTCCCTGAGAACGGACATCACCGCGCTGGGCATTTTCAAAGCACTTGTTCTGGTCACAGAGTTTCTGTACAAACTCCTCCCTGCCCAAATTCTTCTTAACTAATGGCGTAGGACAGTGTCTGCACAAGAGACCTTTCCTATACACAGAGCTTAGACCTTTCCTAAAAAACAACCAGTGCCTAAGCTGTGCCTCCTGGTGCCACCTGGGCATCGGCAGCATGGTGGGGGTGTGGGTGCCAACTGCTCCCACTGGAAGGGCAGCTCCCAACCCACCCCTGGTCACAGGGCTCAGCTCCACGGACCGTGTTTGGTTGCATTGGTAATTAGCCTTATTTAATTTAATTTTCCCATCTAAGTCCATTTTCACGTGGGAACAACCTGCCCACTGGGTTGGGTGCTGCTCCCTGCAGTGGGAGGCACTGCCTTGAGTGCTGGTGTCTGCTGGGAGCCCTGCTGGGACACCTCCCTCTGGGACAAGGCACAGCTCCAGTCTGTCTTAGCGCTGGGAGACTAGAGCTGTGTCCTGGGCACCTGTGATGACATTTCTCACTGTACCCCGTAAAGTGAATGCATTCCATTCATGCTGGTTTATGCATATTACAGGGGATCAAACCCTAGGGCACGGATGTCAGGCACAAGCTCTGTCATAACAAAATGTCCAGGCAGGGCAGGGTAAAGAGGAAATGGTAAGGAAATCTCAGATCCAGGGGTCTCCCAGATCGTCATCCAATACCAACAACTATCACCACCTGGGATTCCAAACACCCAACAGACTAATTGTCTTACAGCAAAGATAAAGAAATATGTCATTGCACACTCAGCATTGTTGCCACTCAACCCAGAAGATATAAATCAGTACTGGAGGACAAAGAGAAACATTGTGTGCTGAGAAAGTTTTTTGAGAGATATTTTGTGTTTTAGAGTCCCTATGTGCTATTGCAACCGGAGCAAGAAAGAGGAGCTCTCCTGGTGAGTCAGTCCCTGGCGCTACCGAGGTGAGAGGCTGACCTACGAAAATGGTGCCAAGGTGCCTGCCCTCACCACTGAGCCCGGCAGGCAGCACGGCCAGCGGTCACCTGGAGTACGGCACTGGGACACCAGTTTGTCCCAGAGCCCGACGTGAGGGGGCCTATGGCATCCTCTTCACAGCTGCACCTCGAGCAGAACAAAAACACTTCCTCCCTGCAGGGCTCCCACCCAGGAGGGACACGGGGGACTCTGTACCTGGCCTCACACACAGACAGAAACCACAATGCGAATCCACCTGAGCTCCAAGTATGTCCAAATAGCTGCAATACAGCAGTCACAGAAATCAACCTATGCTCTGATTTTCCTTCTCTCCTTGAGCCTTTATTCAAGGCAGACACAGGAGCTGCTTCAAACCCAGACTGAACATGACTGCGACCCTGGAGAAGCCGTTCGCTTCCTGATGCCCTTATTTGTGCAACACTGGTGAAGCTCAAGTTCCCCAAAAAGGTCTGACACAAGCTGCAGTGCTGCCGCCACAGAAGGCCCTGCTGCCTCCCTGCTCTTCCGGAACCCGCTCCCGTGGCTGCTGCACGGCACACGCCGCCATCACTTCCCCGCCAGGCCAGAGCACATTTGTTTCTGTTTTAATGATCTCATCTGCATGTGCATTTCTGTAAATATAACACACAAATTTACGACTTGGCCCTTATACCGTTTTGCCCTTTTATTTTAAAGCCTCCTGCAACTACTATGTGATAGTATTTTTGTTGAAAGCAATAAAATACTTATATTCTCTCCTAGTCTACAAGCACGTAAATGAGCAAAATCCACACTGCAAATTCCCAGCAAATAATTGTGACACATGTTACAGCTTTTGCACTTTCTGCTCAGGCGATTTCTTTCCTTCTCTGCAGCTCATGCTGGAGCCCCTCCAGCAGCGCCTGGTCGCTCCCCCAGCCCCCAGGGAGCAGGGTGGGTGCTCAGCCCGGTGGCTGCTGCGTGCGATCCAACGTGGTGTTTAGTTGCGGAAAACTGGCGGGACGTTCGCCAGCAGCAGCGGATTTCACGGTAGGAAGCTGAGGGTCACTCTGGGAGGATTAATGTCATTTTAATCTCCCATGCGCTTAACCCACACCCCCCAGAGTGCCAGAGTGGGGCTGAGGAGCGATGCTCCAGGGATGGACACCCACCTGCCTCGCCAGGGCTGGCAGGACCCTGCTGTTATGAACACACATTTCTCACACTGCGGAGGAGCAGCACTCAGCCCCATTGAGAAGTGCACCCAAAGTGGGGCGCAGCCATGGCAGGGGTGCCTCACCAGCCCTGTCTCCGCTCCACCGCCAGAACAGAACAGATGTTAAACTAGCTCGCAGGGCTCTTGTAAGCATGTGAAAACCTCCCTCTCAACTTTTCCAGCACAGCAAGCACCACAGGTGATGAACTGATAAAACTGTAGTAAAAGCAGAAGAGAAGATGCACGCGCCGGCGCCATGGCAGTGGCTCCCGCGCCGCGTTTGTCCCGCGTGTCCCTGGGAGCAGGCTGGTGCTCACGCAGGGTGGAACTCCACACATCAGGGGTCCCAGCAGACCCCCAGCACGCACCACAGAGGGTCTGACTGCAACTTTTAATGCCCTTCAGAACCACAGAGTTTTGTTACTCGTGCCTTGCATGAAAACATCTTGCATTTAGCGCTCATTTCTCTAATATATTATTTAAGTCTTCACTAACTCAAGATAGCGAGACTCATATCCGAAAGCAGCACAATAAAAGATGACAATAAAACCGTCCAGCTTTGCGAACAACTCACCGTCCGTCACCGACAGCCGCGCTGTCCCGCTGCAATCTGCAGGCTGGCGAGGCCCCGCGCTGCGGCGAGCGGCTCGGTCCCCACCTGGGGCTCCTGCGCGGTGCACGGGGCCCAGCAGCGCTGCTGGCACAGCCACCGCCCCCCGGTGCCGCGGGGCCAATTACAACATGCTGCTCCGTGCGACCGCAGCACGGCGGCCTGGCCAGGGGCAAGCGGCGACGGGCCAGAGAGTGACACTTACCAAACCTATGGGGCCAAGCGTTTCAAGTGAGCCCTGCGTGCAGCGGTAACCACGGCCACGGGCTGGGCTTTGCACATATATTTTCTTAAGGAAGCAAAAATTACTTTCTGCTAATAAAAAAGGACATGCCAGAGGAAGTGCTTTGCATGGCGGCTGCAGCCCAGCTCGCTGACGGGGAGCTCACGTCAGGGACACGGACACGCGGTTTGAAGCGCTCCGGTTGCAGTCGTCTCCCTGTGAGCCATTAATCTCCCCGCTGGCAGCTGGCGGGGGAAACGGGCTTGGGCCGGTGACATGGGCCATCGCCCGCGGTCCCTGGAGCTGGGGCAATGGCTGGGGCGGTGCCCCCGGGACTCCTTCCTGCTGCAAGCCGCAGATAACGGCTGCCGGGCCAGCACCCACAACATGGCCGGGCTCGCCAACCAGGGACTTTCAGCCCCATTTTTGCTATTTCTGCTGTGGTTACCAACATCTCTGGGCTTCCAAAGCCAGCAGCCCTTCCGCCCAGAGCTCTGCTGCTCTCAGAGCCAGCTGGAAATGTCCCTCGCTCAGCCCAGGGGGAAAACCCCATGGCGGCCCACCTTCACTGGCCGTGCCAGCTTTGGTAAACCTGTGGCGAGGCTCCCGCCCGGCCGCNCGGCAGCCGGGAGCCCCAGCGTGGGCCCCGCCGCAGGGGAAGGGCCGCGTGGCTCTGCGGGGCTGTGCCAGCCGCTCCCCACAGCCCCCGCTCCGGGAGCGGGGCCGCCTCTGGCGGGGCCTGGGCCCTGCCCTGCCCGAGCTCGGGGTGTGCTGGAGGCGCAACACGCGGTGAGGCAGCCTGGAAGCGCTGCCGAGGGACGCTGCAGCCAGCACGGCCCTGCACAGGATTTCCTGTCATTTCTTTCCGCTCCTCCACCAGCGTTCTCCTCTGCTCCTGCCCTGCATTAGAGCGCTGCTGGATTCACCCTCCCACCCTAGGGGGTACTGCAGGAGTTAAGGGAACAGCTTTCCATGAGTCCCTGAGCCTGGCTGATGGCAGGTACCAGCCTGGCACAGCCCCAGCTTGGCCACAGCACCGGCAGCAGAGTGGGGGGAGCGTGTCTCTGTCTGCACAGCTCCCTCGCTGAGGCTGCCTCAAGAACTGCGCCATGGTGAAAAAGACAAATCCTGAGTCCTGATTTCAGTCACTAATAAATAATAAAATCAATTGGAGAGAGTAAATGATACACTGATTTGATTTTACTAGGATTTGGGATAGTCACCTGAGAAATATCCATTCCTATTACAGAATTTTGTGTGTTTTGGCAGGGATAGGGATACTCTGCATGCGTACTCTTCCCATCCTGAAGCCTTTTTCCAAGCAAAGGCACCCTGGTCCCTTCCCTGGGCTTTCCTGAGGTTCAGCAGCCTGGTCAGAGTAAAACCCCTAATGAGGGTGAAGGGTGCCCAGAAATTTCACCCAGAGAGATACAACAGATAAAATTTCCCATGGTTGTCAGCTATCTGTGCAGGAACCCAACATCCTCAAGGCCTCCATCAGAAAAGAGGCATCCATGGAGAGGGGCCCTGGTCTAGTCTGAAAATCATAGATGAAATGAGAGATTTTCTCCTTTCTCCTGGTACAGCTCTGGCACTGCCAGGCACAGTGCGTTAGCAAACACCCCCGTTTAATCTGACATGAATAGCCGGGCTATAAACAGAGAGCAGGGCCCGTCCGCCTTCCCTGTGGTGTCAGACGTGCGGCAGGGGGAGTGTTCATGCTCTGATGAATGAGTAAAACTGCTCACTAAATACTGATCACAGGCACGCTTGTTGGCACATCATTACTCGCGCCATGGCTGGCTTTGCGGCGTTGGCTCTGAAGTGAGCTAAAGTGTCATCAGCCCCAGACTGCGCAGGGTGAGCAGTGGTGGTGGGACCCATGACAACACTGCCTAGCTTTTGTCCTTTTTTTGTTATTGTTCCCAAAGAGTCCAAAGCCTGAGGTTTTTCTTAGGCCGCAATTATTAAAATAATGAGTTCCGTCAGAAAGGCTTTCTTGTCCCTCAGCTCAGATGCCCTCCTCCCACGGGGGCTGAGCACGGTGTCACCGCCTGCCCTCGCCAGCGCTGGAACACCCCAAGCCTGCCAGCCCAGTGACCCTGCCAGCCCAGTGACCCTGCCACCCCAGCCACCCTGCCACCCCAGCCACCCTGCCAGCCCAGTGACCCCGCCACCCCAGCCACCCTGCCAGCCCAGCCACCCTGCCAGCCCAGTGACCCTGCCAGCACAGCCACCCTGCCAGCACAGCCACCCTGCCAGCACAGCCACCCTGCCACCCCAGCCACCCTGCCACCCCAGTGACCCTGCCGCCTGCTCCGGCCGGAGTCACGGCCCGCGGGACGGCTGCAGCCGAGGTGCCATGTCACGGACACGGACACCCACCAGAGAGCAGAGAGCGGCCCTGAGCAAAGGCTTCCTCTCCTTGCAAATGCCACCAGCACCTGTGAGCTCTGTGGAGGAGCATCTCTGGAGGGGACTGGGGACGTGTCTGCTCCCAGCCCTGCCATCCCGAGGGCAAGTGTCCATCCGCACCAGGGACTGTCCCACTGGCAGCAGCAAGGCCAGCCCTTGTCATCGTGCTGCTGAAGGGGTTTCTGTTCCCAGCATTTCAGTAGCTTTTATTCTTTCCCATTAAAGCTGACAGTGTCTGACCAGTCACCCAACTCCATTCTTCTCATTATTTTTCCGTATTTTGGTCATGTCTTTGTTTTGAAAAATAATGACTGTAAAAGTTTTCAGAGGCAGGAGCATTTTGTTTTGTTTGCAAAGAATGAGGAGCCTCTGGTTAATCTGTAAAAGATTATCTGAATCAGAGGAAGTATGGGAAACATATGGACAATCTCGTCTCTCCCTCATTAGGAGATAAAGTGTCCTTGCTCCCCATTTTCATCCCAGTGTTGGAGATAACAGTTTTGCCTTCCTGCTGGATATCGTGTCAAACAGATCCAGATTGCAAACAAAGGTCTCTTCCCTGATATGGGAACCAGGAGCAGGATCCTTATGTTTTTATATTAAACCCCTAGTGCGAAATAATAATAAAATGACCCTTTTATACCTTCTCGTGTTTAGGCAGCTTTTGTATTTTCTGTGAGGAACTGTGTAACCAAGGCAGACCTGTGCCATGGGCACACTGGCCTGGCTGGCACTGGGCAGGAGTGGGAGCACCGCAACATCCCTGAGCTCCCTCCTGTACAGGATTGTTTGAGTCCAACCATAAAGGAGCAGGGGGTTGGCTCAAAAAATAAAACATGTAGGTCCCAAAAGTGAAAATAATACGTAAATGCAAAGTGCACCAGGTAAAACGACAGACACTTATTTGCTTTGTTTGGCATTTTTTTTTTCCCCTTTCAAAATGTAGATCCCAAACAAGTGATGCTACTAAAGGCATTCCTGCTGTATTCTTTGCCCTTTTTTCCTCTTTCCTTTTTACTAAATGTATCCAGGTATAAAATAAAAGATAGTTTTAAGAAATTCGTGGATTTTCAGGACTAGGACCTAATTTAATTTTCTTTTTCAATCCTACATGTTATCATCCCAGTGCCTGGCAAAGAGCCAGCAGAACTCCTCTCCTTCCCTGCCTTCCACAGCCTCCCTGGGCTTCCAGAGCAATGGCACATTCCTGCCTGCACCGATGCAGCCAAATTAAATATTAACTCCTGGAAATGTTCCTCATTTCTCTCACATATCATCTGGGTGAGGCTCCCCAGGCTCTGAAGTTCGCCGGTACTGCGGTGCCTGTGATGCTGAGGCACATTCTGGCACATTTCCTCTCCAGAGGAAAGCGTTCCTGTCCCAGAGCTGGGGCGCAGGTGGGTGCTGGACCCGCATCTCCTGCCCCCTCAGCATGCAGGCATCGCATCTTGTACCACCAGGACTTCAGGCACTTTGATCTCATCTCCAAATCTACTATTTCAAACCTGAGCTGCCCAGCTGTGGGGGTTGTGGGGGGCATTGCCTGCCCCCGAAATGACAGAAGCATGAGTAGTTCACAGCCACATTTAGAAACAAAGAACTTCTTCAGGGAAAAACCACAGCCAACTACTTATTAGTTACTCTCAATAGTTAACTCAAAGCATGGCTGCTGCTGAGCAAGAAATGCTGGTCTGGTGAAAGCTCTGGAGTTTTACCAAAGTATCCCTTTTGCTTCCAGAGGATTTGTGCATCTGTGATCCAGAACAGCCACGTTTAAAAGTATTCTGCTATGAAACTGCCAAGGGGCACAAGTGGAAGCACAAGTTGAGTCTGCCTTCACACAGAACACAGCAATTCCAGACATGGAGATGTTTCTAAAGGACAACAATAAATGCACAGCCTCTCCTGTATGCTGAAATAATGCACAGCCTTTCACACAGCCCCACACTGTAGAACCCAGCCATGCTCCAGCCCTGCCACAGGCCGGCAGGCAGTGACAGGGAGCAGCAGTCCCCTCCTGCCAAGCAGGGACACGAGGATGACGTTGCAAAGTCTGATTTCATTTCCATGTGACCACGGAGGGTTGTTGCTACTTGGCCTACACACACACTGAAATATTACAGTATAAGGAGCGGGGCAGACGTGACTTACTGACCCCCGTATTTTTAGCCAGATAACAAGGATGCTGTATTGTTCCCATGTTTTAGCAAGCCCTGGCCCCAGCAGTGCCCAGCTCCAGCCTGACACCCTTTGACAGCACCCTGTGCACACTCGCACACCGGTGTCAGCATCACACCCCTCCCACCAGCTCCGGCAGGGCCGAATCCGTGCCGCTCCCCTCTCAGGGCGCCAGGCTCGTGTGCCAAGAGGGAAACGCAACTCCAGTCCTCGCAGGGGCCCGGCCCTGGGGGCAGGCTGCGGGCAGGGGCAGTGCCGGGGCTGGGCCAGGACGGACCGGGGCACGGAGGCAGAGCACGGCCAGGGACAGGGTGTCACAAACCTTCCCGCAGACAGCCGGGGCCGT
>VWZT01002970.1:145351-159367 GCA_013397055.1 Pachycephala philippinensis
CCCCGCGTGTCCCCGGCCCTCCCGGTGCCCGGCGCTGCTCCCCACGGCACAGTGCAATCCATCCCTGCAGTGCCGGAGCGCGGGGGTGGGAACGCCGGTGCCGAGGCACGGCCACGAACACCGAGAGCAGAACAACCCCGGGAGCGGGCTTTGGGGCCGCTGTGCCTGGGGACGGGCCCCGGCTCGGGGCCGGGCACAGCCCGCGAGGGGCCGGGCACCGGCGGGCAGCTGCTGCTCCCGGGCTCGGCGTGGAATGGAAACGGGCTTGGCGGGGCGGTCTGTGGCAGCACGGACCGCAGGGACACGCGGGGAGAAAGGGGGTGCTCAGGCGGTGTGGGACAGCCGAGACCCTTCATGACCCTGCCTGGGAGAGGGCATTGCCTTTTTGTCGCTTTCTTGAAGTGATGCCTAAAGGTTTCCTCCAGCCTCGCAAACACTCAATTCAGTATATCTTTCTGTCTCTTCAGGAAACCGCAGTCCTCAATTTCTTCAGAAGACACTGCTAATTCACACGGGTCTAGTTGAGACCTACTTTCAGACACATCATCTGCTGTGAGACACCCTCCAAACAAGCATTTTATAGCACATGTTTTCCCAGCCTGAGGAATTAGCCAACACAGATTAAGTATTTTGGGGTGGGTATTGGGTTCACAGCATATGAGAGGCCACATTACTTCACTGGAGCAACTTCTCTGGCTGACAGCCCGCGTCTGGATGCACCAGCCCCATCCTGTCATGCCCAAAGTAAAATTATCAGAATAAAAATATAGGAAGACAACAAAAGTGTTGTTTCTGTCTTGCTCTCATCAAGGCCATGTCAAAAAAGACCATTTCAGTTTCTTTTCTGTAGTCACACATTGCTGAAGAACTGCGTAGAGGATGATGGAGCCCCAGTTAACCAAAGCATGGTGACAAGCACAGACCCCACAGACAGAACACACCACCCACTTCACTCTGACACAAACCAAGAACTTCCGTGATCTGCTCTTCTGTGACACAACCGTTCATGGAACATCCATCCTGTTTGTCAGTGTCCAGGCTCCTGTAGTCCAGTGGGCACAGCCCTTCCACAACCTGCCATGCCACGGACAGAAAACCAGAGCAGTGCTTGCCCAGCACAGACCAACTGGTGCAATGAGCATACTGGGATGAAGGGTGACATCCCCAGAGCTGGGGTTAATGATCAGCTCATTCTGTAAACACCAGCTGGATTCTCTAACTCAGTATTTAAAGTTGTACTCCTAATTAAGTAGTGGCTATAGCTACATGTCATAAAAATCAGATTGCAAGTAACTAATCATTAGGTCGTATTTTAATTGGGTTTCTTTAGTGAAAAGGGCATCCTTTGTATCTTGTGCTTTTGAAAAGGATATAAAGAAAGATATTAAAGATACTATTACAGAAGGAGAGAAAAATAAATAAGAAGTGGTACATTCAGACAGTGAGTCCATTGAACAGATTTACAATCTGCATTCTACAGGCATGAAGCAGAAACCTTCTTTAAAATAAGATTTAAGGAGCCCAAGGAATCAAAATCAAGCCTGTCATGCTAAGAAATACTGTTGGAGAAACTTATGTTCAATGCTATCAGTACAACAGGCTGCATCACTGTAATGATAGGCAGCAGCTTTAAGAAAAACTGATTTTTCTGATATAATTCAATATAGAAATAAAGTAGTTAAGAGGAAGCGTTTAACTCTGTTTATTTTTTTATCTTTATCTGTGTAAAGCAATACTGGGTGCTATACAGAGTGGTCTGAAAAGCACTTTGGGAGGTAAGCAGGCTTATTCTTCCTCCCACAGGCAGCAGGTCTGGAAAAGCTGCTTTCATAAATATAGCTAAAGTCACACCAAACCCCTTGGAACCTTGTGTGTCACAGTAAACAGAGGAACTGTTAATGAGAACAGGATAATTGTAACTAAACATTAATTCCTCTCTATTTATTTTGGTACAAGGTCAATTCTGATGTTATTTCTTCCCTTGCCAAGTTATACCAAACACTCTGCCCAAAGGTGTTGCAGGCAGGAGAAAACAAAGACTGAATTAATCTCTGATGGGAACAGGAAAAGTAATTTCAGGATCCTTTGAGGCTGCTACTGAAATCCTTCTAGGAAAGAACAGAAATCAAAGCGGAGGAGAGAGCATCTGCTCATCAACTCCAGCTCCGTGCACAGGATGAGGATGAAGGACGTGCCCTGGGGGAAGGCAAGGATGAGGCTGGGACAGGCGCTTGGGGGTCACAGCACTCCTCCTGAAACACAACCAAGCCCTGAATTCAAGGGGATTTTATGGGAACCAAGCCATCTAAAGCATCCTGTGACACTTCTCTGCATGACGCAAAACGAGCAGCATGAAGCACCACCATTTTGTAACGAGTGCTCTGAAATGCATAACAACTAATTAAAAGGAAATATGAAAAAACACCCTGAAAGCCAAATGGGCACTGAAAAGAAATTGCTCCAAATCAGGGAAAGCTTATTTCCTTGTGATAGAACTATAGACACAAACCTCAGAGAAGCCAGCATTTCTTAGGGCGGTTGATTGCTAAAGCATTCCCTGCAAAAATACTGGGTTGAAATACAAAGAAACTAAACTATCGCCACACACCATAAAGGAAAATAATCATTAGGATAATAAAGTACTTCCTCTCCAGTCAAAAATATATTGCTAGATATAAAATTATGGCAATTGAACCTCATACATGTGTTTTTAAATTCAGGCCTCTGTCGAAATGTGCTCTAACAGGATGATGTTTGTTTTCCCTGGCTGTTGCTCACCACTGAGAGCCCCCAGCCATTGTGCTCCTGCAGGAGGAGGATTTCCGCTAGTAAACCTGCCAGGGAAACACAACCAGGCATCCCAGGAGCTGTATTTTGTTAGGAGAATGGAAAACCCTTCAAGTGCCAGGAGCTGCTCAATAACAAAGTAGATGTGAGGAGCCCAAGGTCCACCAGGTAAAGTCATGTTTGTTTTGAGACTCTCCACAGGCTGACCAGGGGAAAGGAGACACAGGGACTGTTTGTTTAAAGAAAAAAAGAGAAAGTCCAAATTACTTTTAGAACTACCATTCCAAGGACGGAGGGAGCCCATGGGAATGATTCACACATCCCGAGCCATTTGCCAGATCAGCCCAAGACAGAAGTGCCGTGTGTCCCTGCAGAGCCCAGGGGGCAGCTCTGGGCTGGTGCCTCGGCTCACAGCTGCTCCTTGTACTTCCATTTACAGGGGATATTTCTGGGCAGTTTCACTTGTAATCCAGCTCTAGGGATTAGGTTTTTGCACATTGCCTCTTGGTTACTACATCTGCAGAAGCCACAGGCCCTCCTTCCGTGTGCCACATTTCACCACCCTCCTGCCTTAGCACAGAGCAGTTCCCCCTCCTGTTGCTGCACGAACGCTGAGCACACATTTCCGTTGCTAGATAAACCAAACTGGGTCACTTTCTTTCTCTACAGTAACTCCTGATTCCATCTGACTGTCCCACCACAGCCCAGCACCACAATGCACATACAAGCTTTCTCTCCAGCAGATCACTGAACCAGGCTTTCCCAAGAAATGCCACATTCAGCAGTAATTTTTTCTGCTGTAACTTACTTAGTTATAAAAGACACCTTTGAGAACTGTCACCTCATTCTTACCTGTTCAGCTTGCTCCTTCCTCGAGCACCTGCGGCACCCACCACCACAGCACACAGGCAGCACAGGATCCTTGTGCAGGCAGGGGAGCAGCACCACGGCTCCTATTTAACCCCTTTGTGCCCCACATCCTGCCTGATGGAGCTCCTGGGGCAGGTGGGATCCATTCCCTGCTCTGGCTCGTCAGCACTGCTCACTGCTCCAGCCCCTCACCTGGGCAGGGGACACGCCCCAGCCCCTGCCCAGCACTGCATCACCTGGCTGGCTGGGTTCACAGCTCCCTCAGTGTGCTTCCCCCAGGGTGTTTGCAAAGCTGGGCTGTGCCAGGCTCAGTCCCCACCTTTCCCATCAGAAAGAAGGAATCGGGCCAACAGCAAGTGGGCACCTGATCAGCATTCACCAAATAGAGCAGATCTCTGGGAAGGAAAAAGAATTCCTAAGACCAAGCCTTGGAGCAGCTGAGAGCACAGGATTTATTTCAAAAGGCAGCAGGCAAGATGCTGGATTGCTTTATTTATCAAATAATTTAATTATTTCATCTGGATGGTTATTTGTGAGCCCTTCCATCCTGTGACTCTTATGTGGCTGTGTCAGGAAGTGAGGCAAGAGTGCAAGAATGAACAAAGCAGCAGTTAAATGTTCCACTTATGTGGGTCAAAACCTTGATAAGACACAGAAGACTGAAAGGAAGATGAGTCTTACAGGCACCTTGCCCTGACATCAGATCCCTGCAAAGCTCTGCCCCCAGGTGTTTGTGTGCTCAGGTCAGACCCTGGTGCTGCTGATCCAAAAGCTGCTTTGAGCAAACATGTAAAGCTGTAAGTGTTTACGTGTGTGTTGCTGCACACCTCAGGTGCTGCCCAGAGACCTCGGGGGCTGCTGAGGTGACCACACTTCGCTGGCCAGAGGAGAGCGTTGGGCTGGCATACAGACTGCCCAGAGGGTGAAGTTCCTCCTGGGCACCAGGAAGATTATTTTTAGCTTAAATATTTTTAGAAGGTGAAAACCAAATTGAAACCAAGAAGTCAGCTGAATTAGTATCTTCATTACTGTCAACATGAGCAGTTAAACACTGAATTGCCAATGTGGCAGTGACATGGTCAGGACACCCTGGTGGGAATCCATGCAGAGGGTGTCAGCTCATTCCAGATGTCCAGGGTTGGACAGGCACCCACCCCTCACACAGCACAGCCCTGAACCACGGCCCCTGTGGCAGTCTTGCTCTTCTGGAGACTTGTTTTTATAAATCATTGTTAAAATAATGCAGAGCAGGAGCTGCTGTGGCACAGAGCACTGCAGAGAGCTGGGGGCAAGGAGCAGAGGCACCTGACTCCAGGGCAGCACTGCCTGGAGGTAATGGGAGTAAAGGCAAACCCTGGAAATTCCCTCTAAATGTCAGGAAAAACATTGTAGGATGTTTTACACATTCCAAACTGCAGAGGACCTGAGGTTTGGTTGGGTTTGGAATGAATAAGAAATAGATCCATGTGCTGTCTCATGGGTGTGGAGCTGGTTGTGAGTTCCCTCCAAAGGCAGGTTCCTGCAGCTCCGTCCCATCCAAGCAGGCGTCTGCTGGGGAGCAGCTCTCCCTGTCCAGCTGCCACGTCAGGCACGTGAAGAGGTGACTGGATGTCACCAAGGTGCTGGCCCTGTGTGCGAAGGGGGCTGTGGGGCTGGGAGCACCGGGCCGGGCAGAGCCCAGGCAGCCCCGCGCCCTGCCCACACCGCTCTGCCCAGGAACAGCTATTTTTAGGTCACTTACCGCCACTAAAACATACTTGGACTGCTTTCAGGCTGACTCACAGCTGAATTCCTGTTCTGGAGGCATTTTCAGTCCACACCCAAAATAAGGGAAGACAAAACAAAATGAAACCAGAAAAATCCTATCTGGATCAGAACCAAAGCCCAAAGCCCATGTCCAGCTGTGCTGATGCTGGTGCCTGCAGCCCAAGTGTGGCTCTGCCTGGGGAGAACCTGCACCCACAACCCACTGCCCATACCCACACCTGCACCCACAGCCCATCACCTGTACCCACACCTGCACACACTTTAGCCCTGCTTAGCCCAGCTCAGGTGAACCAGGTAGTGCTTTGGAGCAGGTGACAGGATGTTGGGAGCTCTGTGCAGCACTGGGATCCCAGGACACAAGCACTAGCTTTGCCTTTGCACCTTTCTGATGGTGGATCCACGGTATATGTTGACAGAAAGAGCATGTATTTGAGGCTGATGATTACCCGTGGGTAAATGCTGTGCCAGTGTGTACACAGGCAGGAACCCGCAGTGACTCAGTCACTTAGAAGGAGCAGATGACCCTGCTCACCTCAGTGGACACAGCAAAACAAATAGTTGAGCATATTAATCCATAAAAACTGTCACTACACATTGTTTACGAAGAGAAATGAGCTCCTGGCCATCGACACATGGGCATGGGATACCACGTGCTGTCCAGACACCTCTCTGGAGAGGGCAGTGGCACCCAGTGTGCCCGTGGCTCCAGCCCTGCCTCGGGCTGGACTCAGTGGGCAGGACAGTGGGGCAGGATCCAGGCGAGACCAGGGCAGTGACACCTGGATGCTGTTGGGCTGGCAGTGCCTCCTCTTCCAGCAAACCCAGCCTCGAGGAGGAAATCTAAGTTGACAAAGCAACTTCTACATGTCCGTTTCTGTGTTAAAAAACCCCAAAGCAAGTAAGTTTCTTCCACATTTCTTCGAAGAGCACAGGGTCACCTCCCGGGCAGGCACCGAAGCGCTGCTACTGGGTGGGGCTGGGAACCAGACCCTGCTTTGATAATGCTGTGACAGGGCTGTGTCAAGGCACAGGAGCATGTGACACAGACCAAGGCAGATGCTGAGGTTTCATGGACACTCCAGAGATCAGCAAATAAAGTAAAACAACACAGAGGAGACTTTTTCTATTTTTTAAAGCAGTTTATTATCCTGGGGCTGGTGCCACCAGCACAGCGAAGCACATTGCAGGTGACTGACACATCAGAGAGCAGAACCCAGGCTGAGCTGGGTGAGACCCGATGGGTGTCCCGTTCCCGTTCCCTGTGCTGGGGAGCAGTGAGTCCCTGGGCAGGGCTGGGGCCCCTCGGTGCCTGCAGGAGTGCAGCCAGGGCAGGGGGCTGCCCACGCCCTGCCCACACTCCCTCCCAGCAACGCCTGGCCCAGCCCAAGCTCACATGAGCTCATTACTCCATCGATCTTTCCCCTGTCTGTTTGAAGTCGGGTCAGTCCATTGGAGAGTAACTTGTGCTGATTGATCCTGCAGAGATCAGGCAGGGACTGGCTCCTCATTAGCTCCTGGTTCATTAGTAGAACTGCTAATGAAGTTTGAACTCCGAGGTCCAAATTCTGCTTCAGGCTATAGATTCCAGTGGCACTTACAGACAGTTATATTACAGACAGGTAACTCCACACTCTGATAGGTGGCTGTGACAGTGCTCGTGCGAGCGAGCCTGGCTGCCCTGGTGACGTATGAACCACGTTTTATCCCAGCCCAGGCTCATGTTATGGCTCACAAAGCAGCTGTCTGAGAGCAGTGTGTTTTCCCTCTGAGAGCTGACTTGATGGTCTTTTGATTGCAGTATTAATGGGCTGTGGGGTGTCCCACTGGCAGAGCAGGGTCCCGCTGTCCTGCTGGGAGCCAGCATCCCTCCTGGAGGCAGCTCAGCAGAAGGTCTCCCGTACAGTAAGGTAACAGGTGCATTCAGAGGAACACAATCAGCTCATACCTATTCTATTGCATAAATAAAGTTATCTAAAAAATGGCACATTGCTGAATGCTCTCCCTTAGAGGGTTTCCTCCCAGACCTCTCCCACTACAAGGGATCTCCTTCCTCATTCACTTCCTGGTGGTTGTCAGCCTGCTCAAGAGCTGTCTCGTTTTGGCCATCAGCATCTCTCTGAAGTGGTCACCCATTAGGAAATAAAAAACAGGATTAATGGCACTATTTAGAAAGGCAAAGGGTCTCGTGATGATGTAAATGGTGCTGATGATTCCCTGTGTACACTCAGAGACGTTCAAGGCCTGTATTCGGGAGGCGATCCGGACGTTGCGCATGACGTGGTAGGGAGTGAAGAGCAGGGAGAAGATAACCACGGTGAGGATCACCAGAGTGAGGGGCTTCTCGAGGGTCAGGGCAGAACTGAGGTGCTCGCTCCTGTTTTTAAGAAAACGAACCATCTTCACGTAGAAGCAGCACATGATCAAGAGAGGGATGAGGAAACCAAAGACAGTCAGGAACATGCTGTAGATGAGGCTTGTCGCGGCGTCTCCAGAGCTCGCATAATCGAGACACTTGTAATTATTGTCAGGTGTTAGAGGCTCCAGGAAATGCACCAGTGGCAGCAGCTCCAGGATCACCCCAATCCATATGGCAATGGACACCATGACAGCCGTTCTCCTCTTCTGCAGGACGTGGTCCCTGAAGGGGTGTTTTATGAGCATGTACCGGTCAACGCTGATAGCGGTGAGGAAGAGGATGCTGCTGTACAGATTGGCGTGCAGCAGGAACCTGTTGCTGTGGCACAGGGTGCCCTCCTTTGCCCAGTGACCTTGGGAGTAGCTGTTCACCAGTATTGGCAGAGTGCACAGAAATAACAAATCTGATACGGACAAATTGAACAGGTAGATGTTGCCACTCTTCCATTTTTTCAGGCAGAAAATATAGCCAAACACCACAATGGTGTTTCCAATGACGCCTAAAATGAACTCAAGGCTGTACATGGTGGAGAGATAATACTTTTCTAGTACTCTGTTCGTCAGCAAACAATCACTGGTCTCGTTCACAGCCTGGAAAATCAAAAGGAAAAAAGTGAACACCAAACCCACGTAAAAGATCATCGCACAGTTATTGTTTTATCGTTGCTGTAATCAGTGAATGCAGCCTGCTCTTTCCTTCCAGCCTACAGGGTAAGTACATACGTGACCTCAAACAATGTCTCTTGCACATGGGATTGGTACTCGCAGACACTGATCAGTTACTGAACAAGATGAAAACTCGCCTGACCAAAGACCTGTGTGAGGAACTTGAAGCAGGAGCATCGTGTGAATGAAGGTGTCAGTCACGACCTGCCAGCTGTCGCTTGGCCAAACCCAGGGCAGTGCCAGGGGCCAGGAAAGTGAAACCAGCCCGTGGGTGCCCTGTCAGCGCCTCGTGGGGCTGTCTGCCGCTGTTACCCAACGCCGGTCCCGTGGGTCCTCGCCCATCACTGAGGCAGAGGTTTGCTGACGAGGCTGGTGAGGGATGAACCGACAGCGCTGCTCGGAACTCTTTGGGAAGCCAGAAGAGATGTGTTTGCTAAATTAACCCAGCCCTTCATCGAGCACTTGGCACGCTTTGCTGGGACTGGGTACCAGAATTGCACGGAGGATGGAGCACATCTCCTGTGCATTCTGCCAAAGCTTTCTTGGAAGCTGCATCACACATGAGCTTTCTTTCTAAATCCTCGTTAAAAAATGCTTTCAGCTACAGGGAAGGAAATAGAGCAGGATCTCAAGTGTTTACTCCTCTCCCTCCTCAGCAAAGCCACCTGCCCCTGCCACAGGGAGCTGCAGGACTCAGACAGCTTTTGGTGAGAGCTTTGGATAAAGTGTCAGCAAACAGTTGGAAAGCAGGGAAAACAAAATGCCAGAAACAAGGATATAGATCAAAACTGAACTCAGGCTAAGGTTAAGCATTTCCAAAGGCACTCTGGTGTCAAGAACTTGTTCACAGGTCTCTGCCCTCAAAGCACTGTATTTCATTTTGAAGGGAGATCATGAGGCAGAACAAAAACTTCTTAAAGCTATTTCCATCAGGTCTCTACACTTATTCTGTGCCCCCCAGGAGACAGAGATGCTACAGAGAGTGCTCACTCTGCTAAGAGTGACCTCACCTGCAGCACCTGCCAGGCCCCGGCTACTCAGCTCTTGAGGAGAAACTCAACACCTTGGTGAGTTTCTAAATCTAGAAAGCACATCACAGGCATTAGCACTTTAAGTAGCAATAATAATTTAAAAGTTCGGTATTGACAGATACATCAATTTAGCAAGCTGTTAGGAAAAGGCTGATGGATCACTGAAGGCAAGAAGGTAAAGCAGTTAAAAGCCCACTCAGAAATGGGCTCGGTAGAGGAGCAGAAGAGGCTGGCCAGCAGCGGCCCCCTTACCATGGCCAGGGCTGTGGTGCTGCCTCCCCGCTGGCGCTGCAGGTGCCGGCAGAGCTCTGGGATCCCGGGTGCAGCCCCCGCCGCCGTCGCGCCGCGTTTGCGCAGGGTTCGATCATTAATGAGTCAAGGCGAAGGCGGGATCTGTCTGGCTGAGCTGCCGAGATGCAAACAACACTTCCCCTTCACAGGAACCCACTGGGAAACCAGCTGGGCTGGATGGAGGGTGAGGGCACCCACTGCTCCCATCCCATGCCCTGAGAGATAGCCAGGGCTGCAGGAGGGCAGAGCTGGTGGAAAGAAGAACGCTTTGTTTTCATACAGTAACACATCACCACTCCAAAGCTCGCTGCTTTATTCAGTATTGCAATGTAAATTATTGGCAAAGATAAAAATGTAATAAATGCTAATGCAGAATGACCAAACCCCACAGTGACTAATTCCACCCCCCCTGCCATGGGCAGGGACACCTTCCACTAGACCAGGCTGCTTCAAGCCCCATTCAGCCTGGCCTTGAACATCCTCAGGTATGGGGCAGCCACAGCTTCTCTTCCCTTTTTTCCACCCATCCCCTTTATTGTGATGTACTTCACAGTTAGCAAATATTAACCCCATTAATATATATAAAAAGCTATTGTAGCTTTTCTCTGTGGACAAGGCCAATAAATCAGCTCATATTTAGGCATTACAGAAGCTGATTTAAAATTTCCCCCATGGCTAATAACCAACACTGGCTTCTCATTTACCAGCTTTTAAATATCTTGTTCATTCAGGCAACTGCTGTTGCACTGAAGGATAAAATAGGGCTGAACAAATGGAGCATTTCTTCCTTCCTGCTGCAGTAACTCCTCAGAAAACTGGTGAGGGAGCAAGAACTGCTCCTTAATGTCATCTCAGTAAGTTTAGATTGGTCCCCGCTTTACAGCTCTGTGACTATTGCATCAGTTGATGGTGTTTCTAAGCAGTTTCCTAACCCTTAGTTATTCTGAGGCTGTCCCAGCCACACAAACTGGCCCCTGTAGTTCCTCTGCCTTCCAGCAGCCCTGTCCATAACAAACACCTGAGCTGGGGGTGCCGGCAGCAGCTCTGTGCCCGCTGCAGCGTTTGGTGCTGCACCCCACGCCTGCTGCCCCAGCCGTGCCCAGCGCTCCTGGCACTGCAGGCTGGAGTCGTGCTGGCCTCTGCTGGGGAACCTCCACCCCGGGCTCCAGCCAGCCTCGGCGGGAGGAGCCGGAGCGAGAGCCCAGAGCTCGGTGGGGTGACCCCTGATGGCAGCGTGGGACCCCTCCCCGAGAGCAGGGGCCTGGCTGAGCTCACAGCCCGAGCACACCGGGAACAACTCAACCAACACTGCCAAAACCACCAGAAACCCACGAGTATTGTCACATTCTGGGGTTTGGGGTTTTGGTGGTGGGTTGTTGGGGCTTTTTTGGGTTTTTTTTTGTTTTTTACCAGTGTAGTACTTGAGCAAAAAGTTAAGGGTTCTTAAGAAATGGGTAATGGGGAAGCCCTGACTGGCAGGGACACTGAGGATGCTTTGTTTCCTCCTTGACTCACTTGAAAGCATGAGCCCCATTCTCTTCATACACCTATCACTGCACCCTGTGGTAGGAGAGTCTGTGATCAGTCTCCCTGTGCTTGGGCATCCTTGGAGGGCTCGATCTCTGCAACCAGAGCTGGCTCCAAACTGGGCTGTGAGCCCCACTGTGGTGAGGCTGAACTTTGTCCTTGACTGTCAACCACCAAATCCCATCCTCCCTTCGAGGCAAGGCTTTTGGAGACGTACCAAAGCCTTCCCTTGTGGTGGTTTGTGCTGTTTTCTGGTGTGGATAAATGGGTTGTTCACTGCAGCTCCAGCCTCTCCTGCCAGCAACATCAATAGTGCAGCTTTCACTGTCTCATTTGTGCCTCACCAGGCATTTCCAATCCCAAAAGTCTATTTTAGGAACCTAAACAAAACATACAGCCCAATCAATCATGAGTCCATATTTAGGTGCTGGTGCTTAGAATACATTTACTTCTGGTTCCAAGAGAGTCCTATAAAAACACACAAGGGAAGGTTGGCAGTTTTTGTCTGGCATTGTTTCTTAGAACATAAATTTTTCTTCTGCCTTGCAGGTAGGCAGTCAGTGTCCCTGACGCAGCTGGTGCCTGAGCCACGATGGAGGAAACCCAATGCTGGTGGCAGCGTGGACAGGGAGGGTGGCCCAGGTTTGCTCTAGCTGGGCTGGCACAGGCACCTCCAGCACCCCTGAAGGGAGGCAAAGCCAACTTAGCCCAACACTTCAGCCCAGTGCTGCTCCATCAGCAATGTCCCAGTGCTGCAGGGCAGGAGAACAACCAAAGCCAGTCTGGGTCACAGCAGGGCAGCCTGCTGAGGGATGTGATGTGGGCACGTCCCCTCCAAATCAAACAACACAACCATCCTCCCTAAGCAGTCTCTTAAGCAAGGTTGTCTTCCTGGAAACCCCAACTGGGCTCATCCTCCCGGCATTGACAACCCAGAAATGCCCATCCCAGGGAATATGTCTTGTGGACATGACCCTAAAACTGTATAGAAAATCACACCGAAGGTGTTATGAGCAAAACCCCAAAGCCCAACTTCCTCAGGAATACTAGGAGGCTGTTAATTAATTCCAGTGTGGGAGGAATAGAGCTGCAGTGGAACTGCCTCTGCCAGCAGACAGGAGCCAGTCTGTGGGTGAGCGCTGGGCTGTGCCGGCAGCGCTGCACAGAGACCCGAGGAGGAACTCCCAAACGCTCTGGGAGCGAGCACCTGTGCACAGGTGTGCATCCCGAGGGTGTGCAAAGGTGCAAGAGAGACCTCCCCAAGCACTGCTGCTTCCCTCCTTGCCACCCCCAGCCCAGCACCACCCCACCCACAGCACCAGAGACAGAGCTGAAACGTGTCTGCAGCAGCCACCTTTGGGCTTCAGCCCACTGCCACTGCTTCCCCACCCATGAATGGGGCACTCGAGTGACAAAACACGTCGCACTGGAATCACAGACAAGATTAATATTTATATTCAACTTCATAAACATGAAAAACAGCAATCATCCCATACACATTCCATCTGAACAGGCTGCACGCACTCAGGAAAAATAACCTGGAATTATTGACAATTCAGTACCTTTTATGCAAAAGGAAAGCAGGATACATGAACTACCTGCTCAGTGTTTTATTTGCTTAAACCAACAGCCAACCCCTGCATTCATGCTGCAGTAAAAAGTTTTAGGGTTTGTATTTAACACATGAAGCATTTACACAGAGGTTATTTGTTCCACACAGACAGCTGAACTATGTTTTTTTCAAGCCTATAAAGCTGCTAAGCTAATTTTACTTTTAAGAAATCATATGCAAAATCCAATAAACAATTTTAAGGACAATTAGATCACGTAGTACATGACTCAACAGATAAGTAGAGCACACACCATGCAGCAGTGCTATCGTAAGGCTGGGACCTTCATAGCTTCCTTTTTCCAGTGAATATCCAGGGCTGGTTTGTTTCACTGTTTCCTGCTACTTCAAGGATTAAAGAAAGCAAGTAGGGGTAAGACAGGTGCTTTAAAAAAAACCCCACACCACAACAAAAAACCCCAAGTAAACAAAAACCCCAAACAAACAAAACCCCCCAAACACTTGCACAATTTTTCAGCCATCCCGCTGGGTTCCCAAGTGCTTCCCTCCAGCTGTGCAGGGCAGGAGCAGTAGCCCCAGCCCAGCCTGCAGTGGGCAGGACCTGCAGCTGCCCTGAGCCTCCTGCAGTCAGGTCCCGGTGCTTCTGTTCACCCCATCACCCCTGGCAGCAGCAGGAGCCAAAGGGGACAGGAGGAAAGCAGCCACCGAGCACGTCCCGTGTGCCCACAGCGGCCCGGCCCTTTGGCACAAACCCTGGAGATGTGATAGGAAGAAAGAAGCAGCAGCAGAGACACGACACCAAATCCCAGAGGCTGCAGGGCCAGAAGAGGAACCCCAGGGCAGTCCTGGCAGTCTGGGGGTTTGAGGCTCAGACAACAGCACTGGAAGAACGCGTGGGTTAGGATCAGATTGATTTCCTGACAGAGAAGATGGGAAATGCTCCAGTCCCAACACTGCGGGCATCGCAAGGGAGACGGCAATCACGGCCAAAATCCAGCACAGCTCCTACGCCCCCAGCCACACCTGGCAGACGCGAGGAGGGCAAACGGGGCACCATTCCCAGCTCACAGGTTCTCCTTGAGCCAGTCCACG
>VWZT01002970.1:166073-205382 GCA_013397055.1 Pachycephala philippinensis
TCCCGGCCAGCCCCGCACCAAATCCGCACCAAACTCTGCATCAACCCCTCTGTCCCGGCACAGCCCCCGGCCCAGCCCCTGGCCCGCCCCGCACCAAACCCTGCATCAAACCCCCTGTCCCGGCAAAGCCCCGCACCAAGCCGCGCTGTCCCGCACAGCCCCCGGCACAGCCCCGCACCAAACTCTGCATCAAACCCTCTGTCCCGGCACGGCCCCGCACCAAACCCCCGCTGTCCCGCACAGCCCCCGGCACAGCCCCGCACCAAACTCTGCATCAAACCCTCTGTCCCGGCACGGCCCCGCACCAAACCCCCGCTGTCCCGCACAGCCCCCGGCACAGCCCCGCACCAAACTCTGCATCAAACCCTCTGTCCCGGCACGGCCCCGCACCAAACCCCCGCTGTCCCGCACAGCCCCCGGCACAGCCCCGCACCAGCCCCGAGCCGGTCCCGGCCCCGTCCCAGCGCCCCGGGGACGGGGCGGGCAGGGACGGGCGGGCAGGGACGGGGCGGTGGCCGCGGGCCGCCGCTCGGTGACCCCCAGCTGCGGGCAGCCGTGCTGGGTATCCCGGAGCCGTGAGCTGAGCCCTGCGAGGCAGGAGCCCAGCCGGAGCCGGGGACACAGCGGGGCCGCGGGGCAGCGGCTCAGCAGAGCCCGGCTCGCAGGGATGCCCGGGGGGATCAGCCCGGGGCAGCCCCCGGCCCGCTGCCACCCCTCGGGCAGTGTCACAACACACCAACCCCTTGTGCAATAGTGGCGTTGGCAGACGAAAAATGATAATAATATTCTATAGTCCAGTGCATCTGGTTAATATTTGACACAACAAATTTAATTGCCACTACTCTCAGGATTAAAAGATTTCTATGCATCTTCCAGAGGCAACCACTTCTGCACAGGGTGGACAGGTAGGAATAAATTCAAACGGGCAATAATTTGACGAAGAAAACACTACAGGTGCAGGCAGGCACACAACGAGGGGTGAAAAGAACAGCTGCAGCACTAGAAACCCTGCTTTAGAGATAATTGAGGGTTTTACTTTTTCAGTTTAAAATTTGGGTTATTTCTTTTGCTGAAGTTCTACCAACAGCAAATCAGCACAGCCTCGTGCTCTCTCAGGCTGAGCAGCCTGTGGGGCTGGAGCATCCTTCAGAGGAGCAGAGCATGAAACATCACAGAAGGCTGAAAGCTGGACCATGTGGCACCAGCCCAAACACAGGTGAAGATTGGCCCTAGTCAAACTTTCAGACATTTCTTTAAGTTCTGGGCACCTCCAACCTATTCAAGTATTTTAAAAATCCATCTGTGCTTTCTCTCCTCAGTCCTTCTGCAGCACAACAGCAGTGAAAGCCCAATATTCTTGACCTCACTCCAGCAAAACCAAGAGAGAACACAGCTCCATGGCCACTTCACCTGCTCTGGAGACCAGCGCCAGGTGCTGGGCAGAGGGAGGGGTGAGCCCATTCTGACACAGGCAAGGGTGGCCTGGCCCTGGGTCCCAGCACAGAGACACGTGTGCACACAGGGCTGGGCACAGAGCAGTGAGCCCATCTCCTCTTCTGCACAGCTCAGGTCTTTTATCAGGGGCTGAGAGGTAAAACATAGGTCAAGGAGCCAGATTTCAGGTGGCATGGGAAGATAAGGCACAGCTGAGGGATAGGGAATGCAGGACAAAGCCCTCTCCTGCCCCGTCCCTCCCCAGGAGCAACGGGAGCTCCCAGCACAGCTCTGGCATGGACAAACTGCACGGAGCAAGATGAGGCCAGACCTGGAACCACCACAAAAGTGGTGTTTTATTTTGTTGCACTTGAGGAAGGTTTCCCACTCTCCTTCCATGCTGGTCTCCAGATGGAAGCATGGCTGTGCAGCGACAGCCTGGGCTTGGCTCTGTTCCTGCCCTGAGGTCACCCTTGGCTTAGGCGGGAGCTCACAGTGCTTAGCCTTCAAAGACCAAGGTCTCATGTCTCATCTCCTGCCAGAGCCACTCCCTCGCCCTCCAGTGAACCACCCCAGCAACCTCCCCGAACCCACAGCACCCCCAGATAAAGGGAGTCATAAACTGATTTACCCAAAGGAACCCTACAGCATCAGCTGCAATATGGAAATGCCCATATGCCCATTTTATTAGAGCCCTTTCAGTCAGAGGGACCAGCTGGGACAGCACAAGACCTCTCTCAGACAGGGGATGAGGTGCCAAATGAAACACGTGGATGTTAAACCAGATCAATCCCATGCAGTGATTACCCTTCATGCCTCACCCCAACACCAGCCCTCATTGCCAACACTGTCCAGAGCCCGCACCAGCACCCACCACTGCTGGTTAGCTGTGCACCACGTGCTCTCCCACCGCTCACAGCTTTCTAAAGCAAACAAACATTTGGTTTGCTCTTTTCCCTCCTTGTTTATTTCATTAAATAAGGTTGGATGGAGCTTGGAGAAACTGGTCTAGTGGGAGGTGTCCCTGCCCATGGCATGTGGGTGGAACAAGATGATTCTAAGACATCCCCCAATCCAAACCATTCCGTAGTTATATCACGATGAAACCTCGTCTTGCTGCTCCTCCTGCACACAGTGTACAAGAGCCATGCAGCGTGCCCTGCTTCCCACCCCCTGCACTTCCATGGAGTCCAAGCCACTGATGCTCCAGAAAAAAATTAATGCAAGGTTAAGCAGACTAAAGCCAGGGTTAAAACTGCAATGGGAAGAAGAGCAACCAGCACATCACCCTGCTCAGAGTGCTCCACGACATGGACAATCAGAGCTGGGATTGCCTGTCACTGCATATTGTTCAGCCCTGGAGAGAGCAGCATGGACTCAATCAGGCACTGACCTGCCACCTCAATAAGTCAGCCCAGCAAAAAATAAATGTTGCAACATCAGACTGAGTTTTCCAACTGTGGTTTGGAAAGGAGGAATGTGTGGGTTTATAACCTTACAATTTGTTTGTAACAGCAGTCCAGGCTTACAACCTTACATCTGTTTCTAACATCAATCCTTCTTCACCCCTCTGACACCCCTATTGCATTTCCACTTCCTGCACTCTCACAGCATTACAAGCCCTTGCTTTGTCAGTCACAGAATTGCTCAGGTTGGAAAAGCCCTCCAAGACCACCGAGTCCAACCATCACCTCAGCACTGCCCAGGCCACCACTAATCCATGTCCCCAAGTGCCACATCCACACGGCTTCCAAGCTCTCCAGGGATAGGGGCTCCATCCCTGCTGTGTGCAGCCTATGGATATAGATACTCAATCTAAGCCTGCCCTGAGGTTCAGGTGTCCTGCACTGCCTTGTGCACTGGGCACGTCACTGGTGTGGCCCTGGCTGAACTGAGGGGTGCTCCTGGCAGCGATGGCACCCCCGGGCTGCCAGGGGGGCCCTGCTGTCTCACAGACACCATCTGACCCCGTGATGACAGCAGTGGGTTTGTACACCCACGTTGAGAAGGATCCCATCTTCTCTGGGCAATGGAGTGACAGCTGCCCAAAATAGCCCCGAGGGCTGGCAGGGCCACAGGGCCCCGGGTGTGGTCACTCTGGTCACCCCGATGGGCGATGGGGTCAGGGCAGCCACCGCCCCACGCTGCTGGGGACAGAGGTGTCGGGCTGGGGACAGCGGCCCTTGGTGCCCGATCCCTGGCAGGGCTCCGGGCTGAGGGATGGGGACAGGGGCACTGAAGGGCGGTGTGCGGAAATCACACCACAGCCCAGGGAGCGGTGGCAGAAGCTGCGGCAGGCGGGGACAGCGGTGCGGGCAGCGCTGGGGCTGGGGCTGCAGCCGGGGCACGGGAGAGCAGAGATGCTGCAGGGTGTCACCTCGGCAGCCACACACCGAGCCGCGGGTTTGCGGCCAAATGAGGTGTTTTGGGAAGGGAAGGGAAGGGAGAGGCCAGGGGGAGGCAGTGCAGCCCTGCAGACGGTCTCCCTTCCAGCCCAGGGAGCTCAGAACCCCTGAGCAGCAGTTCTGGCGGGGCAAGGACAGGCTGTGACAGGCACCCGAGACTCAGGGAGGGGGAAAGGTGCACAGCACAGCACCGGAGCCACCGAATGTTGCCCACCTTTGCCTTCAGACCATCCAGCTGCAACCTTGTGGTAAAAAGCAAAATTTACTTTCTCTGCCCTTTAATGCCTCTGATGGACACCCACTGACCGGTCAGTACAGTCAGAGCAGCGGGGGGCTGAAAATACCCCTCAATTCCAGAACAGCTCTTGGGCTGATATTCAGAAGCCAGCACTAGATTTCGTATCACTTCACTAAGCTTCAGTTATTTCTGCTTTCTTTCTTCATTATTAGTATCTGTACTTTTTAATGACACTCATAGGATTGAAAACTGGCCTATTTCTATGAAACGAAGGGATGGCATTCACAAGACATTTTATACAAGAAAATCTGGGTACTGTTTTTTCATCTGTTGCTTATTACCAAATTGCAAGTTGTATAAATGGAAACAAATGTCTCCTTTGACAATACACTCGTACCCTGAACTGAAAAAAGCAATTCTCTGAAACCTTATTAAGCAGAAGTGTAGCACACGCAGTATTTCTGAGCACAAGACAAAGCAGCAGCTCCAGAAACACACTGAGTTCATGAAAGCATTAAAGTAGCCAATAAAACATCTTCCAACTCTGTCTAAAAAGAACGTTATTATCGGGATAAGATAACAGGGGTTTTCAAATAAGTCAGTGGTTTGCTTTGATGCTTTCAAACTGAAATCTTGTTTTCAAACATGCAACCTTTTACTGTTTGGCAGGAAGGCAGCAACACTCTTGCTTTTCACTCTTTCTATTCCAAGTGAAGCAACAGGCTCAGAGGAGCAGAGCTGCTCCTGGGTGCACTGCTGCACAAGGGCATCTCACTCTGAACCAACACAGCAACTGCTTTGGGGGCAGATCAGGACAGAAACCCCCTCACTGAGCACACACGGAACCAGGATCTACCCACACTCCCAACCACCTCCACTGATTTTTCCCTTCCACATTAAAGTTTGTGGTTCCAAGTAATTTAAGAAACCCAAACTTATAACCAGAATTTCATCTAGCTCACACCTCCCATTGCCAGCTTCTCAATGTTCATGTAGTTCTAGTTCTCATACCGTTTCCCATTTTTACAACAATAAGCAAAATTCCTGAATTCTGGATCCAGCAGCAGCTTGCTGGAGTTAGATTTGCCATCCTGGGGGAGCAGAGACTGGCAGAGAGGGAACCTGAGGCACAATCAGCAGGAATCTTACACTAAGTTGAAGCAGTAAATTTTTTAAAGTAATTGGTAAAATTGAAGCCCAAGGCAGTCGCTGGGGAAGGGGAATGACCACCTGAAAGACTGCAAACAGGAAAGAGACCATTTGGGAAATGTTTGCAGCAGGAGGGGGGTTGGATTTGTTTACTCAAACATTTCTCTGGCTTTGTGAATGCACATATGTACACAAGCAGGAGCACATGTTGAAGGCTGAGCTCTGAAATTAGTGACCCTTTGGAACTGCAGAGTCACCAGGCATGAGGAACAGGAGAGACTTTATCCAGCCCAGAGGTTCACAGCTTCTCCAGCTGAGCTCCAATGGCATTGAGGGATCAAGCTGCTGCTAAAGCAACAGAGCTCTGAAATGGAACTGCAATAGCAAATGAGAAAAAAGCATGATGAAATCCAGGATTTAGTTACTTTTGCTGTTTATCTTGCCAAATGACCACTTTGAGATGTTTTTGAGGAGTATATATAAGATTATACAGAGTTCTGTCTGCTCTGGGGTGCAGGAGACCAGTTCTGCCCCACTGCTCCAGGACAGCCCCATTATTCCAGGCCATACCTGAGGTCAGGGGAGTGATTGCAGGTTTGTTCCTGATAGAGTAAACTACAAATTGAGGGAGGGCAGCTCCTGACTCACACAGATCCCAGTGTCCAGTCTGAGACCCGTCACAGTAAAGGGATTGTCGGGTGTGGGACTCCTCGGGGACACACAGCCTGTGCTGCCAAGGCACCCTCAGGGTGCTGGGAACAGCCCAGATCCTCTCCAGCCCTGCAGGGGAAGGCAGCCCGTGCTGCACAGCTCGGTGACACGTTGCTCTCACTGCCCCCATCCCTTTCTCCAAAATTAGGAAAAAAGGAAAGCGAGGATGGGGACTCCCATGGGCTGGGAAGTCTCTGATATTGCTGTTAAGCAGATAAAGCCATGGTGAACAGGACTAGCAGAAAGTGACCATTCACACTGGATCTGATATTTATTAAACCAAATATGCAGCAGTATTGGGACTTCCATTGACGAGGAGATCATTACACGACTGGTGCTGGATGAGTTCAGTGCCTTAGGGAAGTGTGGACCCCCGGGACACAATTTGCCCCTCGGGTGTATTGCGTGTTTCCCCTTCACAGACCTCTCTTGCCCTGTTTCTCCCAGCACAGCAGGAGAGGTGCCCCATGCCCCCCTCCCTGCAGGGCCCTGCCAAAGGCTCCCCCTTGCATAAGCAAGTCCTGCTGCACAAAACAAAGACCCAACTGCTGCCCAGACCTCATTTCTACAAAGTTTTTTCTTTAATTTTGTAAGCAGAAAATCTTGACTTTCTTAATTTGTTCCTTTTGTGCATAGGAGAGGGAAAGGAAACAACCAGGAGTAATTCTCACCAGCTGCTGGAAACACCAACACAAAAAACCCCAGGGAGTTTCTTTATGCAAGAGGGGGTTTGGCCGAAGTGCCACAGATACTTGGCCTGTGTATTTGTCAGAGAAAGGTTAAAGCAGCTAAAACCGTGGTGCTACCCCTTACCCATGCCCTGAAGCTGTGCCTGCAGCAGTGCCAGGAGGATGGGTTTAAACTGTTCCTATTCCCCCTGGAAAAGTGGGGCTCAGCCAGGGTACCTTGCACAACCCAGGTGGGTATAAAATCATCTTACTGATCTTTGGAAGATCTTAATGCTCTGGAGAAACACAGGTCACATCCCATTTGTGCCAAGAGAAGGTCCATTCTGTGACAGCACTCAGAAACAGCATCCCCACTGTGGAACCATGGAAGGGCTCTGGGGGAGCCTGGGGTGTCTCCCTGCCTCTGGGGCTGGTTTAGCAGCAGCTCTGTGCTGTGGAGCTGTGTCCTGCTGGCTGCCACTAACCTACAGTGAGAATTACACTCAAAAGCACCAGAACCTGAGCAGTAGCCACGTGTCCAATGGGTCTCACATGTGCAGCACAATCAGAACTGGCAAACCTGCAGGTTTCATCTTGTTTCCACAAAGATCATAGAGAAAGGTTGTTTCCCAATAAATGCATTTTTTAAAGGCAACCTCACACTAACATTTTAGTTTTCATTCTCTCAATGTGTAACAAAATCAGTCATTCAGCTAAAATCAAACACAAAACTGAAAACTGGAACCCCCAATATCCTCATTTGGGGACACATTTTCTCCCCCCACTTCTGTTTCTCACACCCATTCTCAGCCAGACCCAGACATCCTGAACCAATGTTCTCCCAGCATCTGTGGCCAGGCTGGAGCTGAGGAGCACTGGAAATCTCAGGGAGATCCAGGCCACAGAGTTTTGAACAAGCTGCAATCACCACAGAATGCTGGCTGCTCACACCAAGCAGCTGACACTCGCCCACCAGGATGGGACACACAGGGAGCACAGACGCACGAGGGGGCACAGAACGGTGCTGAACAGCTCCTCAGAAGAGCTGAATGCCCCTGGTCACGCCAGATACCACCAATGTGTTTTCTCAAATCACCCTGCAAACCATTTGGGATCGTGGATCACCTCTGACTGCTCAGAGCTGAGCCAACAGAAACCCCTCCTGCAATAACCTCACCATGTGAGGTCTAAGAGCGAGGATTCAAGCCAGGACCATGTACAGCACCTCCATCTTTCAATCCACCAAAGCTGTACAAAAGTAGAAGAAAATATTGCAGGAAGTATTTGGTTGATGTTAAAATTGAAACTGTTTAAAGCTAAAGCAGAAAATCCATGGCTTCAGTAGAGGCACTCCGAGGGAGAAAACCCCTCTGTGTAATCAGAGTCCTGTCCCTGCACTCTCCTCACCAGGAACAGGTGAGCAGCACATCTGTGTTCAGTGCAGAGTTTGTTCTTCACTCTCAGCCAGTTCTTAGAATGGACTCACAGGGTTTGGCCTCACAAGAATTCTGATGAGTGTTGCAATGTCAAATACTTTTAATAAGCATCAAGGACATGAATTTGCAGCAACTGATTGTTAGCATTTATTAACTGAAGGTTCATTACAGAGACTTTTATTAAGCTTTAAAGCACCTGCAGTGCCCAGCAGGTTGCAGTGCTGCTGCAGGATCCTGCTCAGTCTCCAGCAAAAGACTCAAGTTGAAGCTGAAATTTCTACCAGACAGGAGGTTGTAGCCAGGTGGGGTCAACCTCTGCTCCCAGGCAACAAGGACAACGGGAAATGGCCTCAAGCTGCGCTGAGGAGGTTCAGGGTGGACATCAGGAAGAATTTCTTCACTGAATGGGTTGTTAAACACTGGCAGGGGCTGCCCAGGGAGGTTTGGAGTCCCCATCCCTGGAGGTGTTCAAGGAATGACTGGATGTGGCACTCAGTGCTCTGAGCTGGTGACAAGGTGGGGTTTGGTCAAAGGTTGCACTTCATGGTCTTAGAGGTCTTTTCCAGCCTCAGGGATTCTGAAGCAACTGCAGTGCATTTGCAATGAAACAACCAAGTCCCTGGGGCTCGTCACTGCTGCAGCTCAGGCTTCCCCATTTCACAGAGCCAGTCCCAGGGCTCCCGCTGGGTGATTTGAAGTGAAAACCATCTACAATTATAACTCACGAAAACCTTTAAAACCCATTTCTGTCTTTAATAATAATAGTGCAAGCTAAGCAAATAACTCTCAAACCACTTATCTAAATATTAAATCAGCTCCAAGACCGTGTTTTGCCTGTGGGAAGGTGAAGGCAGGGATGGGAAGTGACTCACGGCTTTGCACAGTCCGAGGGACAAAGGCAAACCTGACTTGGTGCCTGCAGACTCCCTGGCAAGTCTCACCCTGTGGCCCCATCACTTAGAAAAGCACTTTGGAAAATGCATCCCATCATTTGCTCATGTGTAAAACCTTTAAAAAGCTACAAGAGAATCCACAGCCTTTGCCAATAACCAATAGAGCCGAGGAAAACAATTAGAATATTAACAGGACTGAGATTTCTGCTAAGATTTGACCAAGGACTGGCCAAAAGGGTTAACCAACACTTCATAGAAACAGCCTCAGAGTGTGAATGGTGTCAGATTAAAAACCTACAGCCCTTACTTTTTAAACAATCCCGGCAATCAGTGTTTCTTGCCGCAGCCCATCACAGCCCGGTGGCCTTGGCAATCTCCTGGCGGCATTTAACTGAGCCATAGCATCCCGTTATCCCCAGGCTGCCTCCCCGAGCTCCCGGGGCTGCAGGAGCTGCACGCCCGCCCAGGCAGACACGAGGAAGGGGGCAGGCACTACATCCCGGGAGAAGAGGGGCTCTGGGAAGCCTGCTCCAGGTGTGTTAGTTTGGGACAGCATCCAGCTCCCAGGCAGTCAGTGCACAGTGTCCCCAGGGCCAACCAGGTCCCTGTGCCACAGGTCCCAGAGCAGGAGCAGCTTCACCCTTTGGAAGAGGCACAGAGCTGCCAGGTTTGACTCCAGCAGCGCTGAATCTAAACACGGAGCAATTCTGAGTGGCACAGGTAACACACTGAACTCCAAAATAAAAGTGCCTTTGCCTGCAGTTTTGCTAGCTCTAATAAAACACAATTTCACAACAAAAAAGATATTTTTAAAATTATAAAATGCATTACAGAAGATTTAGCTTCTACAAAACAGAAAAATCAACTTGAGGAGGAAGTTGACTTCAAGCCACAAAGAGGCAAATATAAAATTATCAATGTCTGTGTTTGAGTGGAAACTCTGAGTTCCTGAGAAATTTCGTTCCTGCTGTAATCCTGCTCCAAGCAGGAACTTTCACTGTCAGCCCTGCTGTAATCCTGCCACAACCAGAAACATTTATGGTTTTTCCATGGACTGAATTCTTTCTGGCTAGAAACAAGTTCTGGCTTTAGCTCCCAGAGCCAGTTTATCCCAGAGATGCTCACAAGCCAGCGCTGACACTCCAGAGTGGACTGGCCACTCATGGCAGGAGCCTTAGGGGAAGCCTGGCTGTATTCCCCATCCACAGCGGCCTCCCCGTGCCCAGGAGGGGACCCGACCCCGGGCAGGGGCTGGTTCCCGGGGGAGAGGAGCCACAGCTCCCACCAAGCAGGGGCCCAGCCCAGCTGCAGCAGCCTGGCTCCCACAGGGAGGGGAAAATGCTCCCAGCTTCTTCCACGGACAAGAGACCCAGGCCCTGGGTGTCTGACCCTTTCTCATCACCTGTGGGACGCCTCAGCAAGGTCAGCACTTCCCTTTGTCAAATTTTCAGAAGTCAGAAGTGAGAGCTGGATCCCAGTCAGCTGTCCAAGCCAAGGAAATTACTATCTCTGGGAATGAGCCCATGAGTTGGACATGTCATTCAGGCTCTCTGGCTTGTCTTGCTCTTGAAATAAAAGTATTTCAAAAACTACCCCTGGAAACGTGTCACAGCTTCCTAATAACACCTATGAACAATTTAAACACAACCTGTTGTTACAGGTGGAAAAGCCTCCCTCTTTCCATCCACTTCCATCAGCTCAGGAAGGAAAAACTTCCTGGGATATTCTGGGCTTTACTCCCACAGTGCAAGGAGAGGGCAGTGGGGCACGGACAGAGCCCCAGGAGATGCCCACGCAAGGGGCACCTGATGCTCCCTGGCATCCCCAGCTCAGCTCCTACCTGCTCCAGGGGCAGCACCAGGCAGGTGGTGGGCTCACAGGGGACTTCCACCACCTGCACAGGGAGTCATTTGGGTTGGGAGGGACCCTGAAGGTCATCAAGCCCAAGGTAAACCCAGCACTGTCAAGTCCAGGCAGACACGTGCGGGCAGAGGGCAATGCCAGGGAGCAGGAGGGGCTGGGAGGTGCTGCGGCAGGGAACGGGGAGGCTGACACCCCGAGCGCCACCGGAGCCGCACCCGAGCGGGGCTCGCACCCCGAGCGCCACCGGAGCGGCTGTTCTCAGCACAGGCTGTGCTCCAGCGCGGGCTGCTGTCCTGGCAGAGCCCCCCAGGGCAGCGCTGAGCCCAGCAGCTCCCACGGGGCAGGAACACCTCGGCACAGTTAACAGCTGCACTCAGCCTCAGAGGTCTCTCTCAACACAAATGATTCTCTGATTTATGGCCTTGTGCTGAATGCTGCATATGTGGCAGTGACCGCAGCAACTACAGCAAAAAAACCCCAGGAAACTACAGAGGAAAACCAGGACAGCATTAGATATCCATGAAAGCAGAGAGGAGGAAGCATCAATGAGTCAAACTGCCCAGTGCAATGGCTTCACAAGTGTGAAAGTATGTTATGTCCAGCATTCCTTGACTCCCTGCTGACTGCTTCTTCCATGCAGTGTTTTGGTTTTAACACAAAATTACAGCTCATAATATCGAATAGAAAAATAGCAAAGAACAGAGTGTACATCCAGAAGGACAGGGAAAATCTCCACATCCCCTGTCACGCCAGGCCAGACAGGAAATGAAGGTTAAACGTCCCCTCTGTAATGAAGGTAAAACATTCCCTCTGCAGCAGCAGAGCTGCTGACCACACGGTCTGCAGGGAGAGGCTTGTGAAGCTGTCTGTGCAAACCCCTCTCACTGTGTGCCCCGTTTCAGGGCTGCTCTGGCAGTCACACACAGCGTCAGAGCTCTGCACACTCAGGCAGCTCCCCAAACACCCTGCTCTGTGGAAGGTGTTTATGCTCAGTTTTATGTTTTCCCACCGTGTGCCACTCCTACACTCCTGGTGCTGAAAGCATATTTCGCTGAGGTGACTGCTCCTCTCACAGCCATATAAATTTTATTGCATTTTTGATACATGGAATAAAATCCTAAAAACTGTTGCACACACATTGCTGTGCTGGTTTTGGCTGGGGCTTAAACCACAACAGTTGCTTATGTCAATATCAAGATAAACAAATCACACGGGCTCAGTACTGCACTGCAGGACCTGCAGGGAAGATTCTGGCCCCAAATCGGTTTTGCACTGCTTATTATATACACGTGCTAATATCAGTACTTCTCATGCTTCAAAAATCATTTATCCATATGACATAAGAGGGTTTTGCCTCTGAGCATTTCTGTCCACCATAAATCTCAGTGCCATTATGAAAACCTGGTTTCCATTTCAGGCTCACCTGGGACACCAGGCCAGTGGGGTTAAGCCCTTGTGCAGATCTGGGAGGTGGCAGCTGGGGGAACTCTTACAAGAAACCTGCATCCTCCCAGCCAGGAGAAACCAGAGGAGCAGAGCTGTGAGACAAGGGTACGAGAGCTTTGTAAGGCTCCTCCAGCTGAGCAGAGCTGATGGCATTTGCTATTTATGTTTAGTTTCATTTATACCCTCAAATGTATCCAGACACATTGAGCCTCTCAAGCCAGCAAGCGCTCACATAAACATCTGAGCTAGGGGAAAAAAATAATGGTGTGCTGGCAGAAAGTGAGCCAAATGTGTTTGTCAGAGGCACTTGGATTTGCAAAACTCAGCCCTCTACAGCCAACTCAGTCTTTGGAAATCAGTGGGAGTTTACCCATGTCATCACTGGATCAGAATTTGGCCCCTCATCCCTGCTTACCACGACCTAGAAATTAAATCCAGCTCATGCACAACCAACCAGGTATTTTCTACACGTGGTCTCAGGGGAAATCTTGCCAGCAGGAGCAGAGGAAGCCCTGTGGCACTCCTGCCTTGAACCAGCATTGCCAGGGGAAAAGGAAAAGCCACCAAGAGACCATCCAGAGAGGAATGCCAGGCAGAGCAGAGGCTGAGCCCAGGGCAAAGCGTCAGATGTTTCAACAACAAAGAAAACTCGAGCTCCATGTTTGTACACAACTCTCCAAAGCATCTGCCTTTAACAGGTTTGAGCTACGTGGCCTCTCTGCCAGATGTTTCTCATTCTTTTACCATCAGAGGTGGACAGAGGGAGCAGAGTGCACCTCGTGGGTCAGAGCAGCCTGTGTGGAGCCTGCCTGCCTGGGAGGCAGCCTGAGCCCGGAGCCTGGCACAGCCTGTCAGCCACGGATCTCCACCGCTTCCAGGGCTCCCTTCACTCCCCTGGGAGCATTTCCCACTGCCTGGGAAGCAGCAGCAGCAGCCCAGCCGTGCTCCTGGGGAGACACGGGGGGGATGTGCAGACATCCAGCCACAGGAGCACGCACAGACACGGGGAAGCAGCCAAAGGGACCCTCTGTCACCTCAGCAGCATGAACCCCCCAAGGACTGGGGTCCACAGCAGCTCCCACCTTGTCCCCGATCCCTCGCTGCTCCCGCCCTGGGACCCACGGTGCAGGAATTGCAGCTCCCAGGGGGAATCTCACAGGTACCTGGTACTGCTCTGGGACTGACACAAGAACTAGACTGGAATAAAATGTTATTTTCACTGGTACATCATGCCATCACAGCATCAGTGGTGCACAGAAGCTGCCAGTTTTGCCCAACACACACGATTTTAATCTCAGGACTGTAACATCCTTCTGGTGGAATCACTCTGGACCTCACATTGTCAGCAAAACCAGAACAAAGCCAAAGGCTTTCTGCTAAACACACATAAGATAAAACAAACCAGAGGCCAACAGCATGTGAATTTACAGCTACATATGCCCAGACAGCAACGCTCTGGTCTTGGCTAATTTCAACATCAGAAAATGTTTTTCCAGGAAGGAGTCAGAAATGAGCTGAATCTTTTAGAAAAGGAAAGAAGCCAAGTTGTCTTTTTCATTCTTAGAGTGAAAAAGGGATCCTGAGAGTCCTTTTCTAGAAAAGGAAAGGCTACTTTAGTTCAAGTGCTGGAAAACCAATCATTTTGCCCAGGTACAGCTTTGGGTTCTCCCTTCCTCAGCTGCTCTGAGGGACACAGCCTCTGCTCGAAGGGGAAACAAGGGTCAGTGTTGCTCAGAGGCTGCTGCAGGGCTCCAGCATTGCTCTGAGCTGCTACAGGGACACAGCTCCGGGCACTGAGCTGCGTGTGAGCACAGCACAGGGCTCAGAGAGAGGAGGAGGAGTGGGATGAAGCTCCTTTAGAACCATCCACTCGCTCCTTCCATCAGGTAACCAGTGCCTGAATCTCTGCTCTGAAACACAGCAAAAAATGTGTATGACATCTGCAAATTCAGATGAAAATCTTCTGTGATTAAGTACAAAATTTACTGCAAATAAATCCAGTGTTTAGAGTTGTTTTCCAAGTGCTTTGCACATAAACAAGGCTTTATTAACATGCTGGCAGAGGTTTAAAAACTGTTTAATTGCACAAGTCCCCGCTGGCTCATGGCAGGAACAATTCAGCAGGACAAATCAGCTGGACTTCAATCTAGACCAGCTTCTGGCCACAGGGCTCCAGCTCATACCTACAGCAGCAGCCCAGGTTACAGAGCTCACAGAGCTGAGCTGCCTTGGGAAACCATTTGTGCACAAATATTGACAAGTACCTCCAGCCCTGAGACAGCACCGAGGAAAAAGTCATTTTCTCCTCATATCAAAAAATGCCAGAAAACAGGAAATTGAGGCAAATGTTGTAGAAATAAGAACAACATTGCTGGGATTTGTGAACAGAGTTGCTGAACGTGTGGCTCAAGAACTGCTGAAAGAATTAAGGACACATTCCTTTCAGCTTGATTCAACAATTTTCTTTACGCAAAAATTGCAGCATTAAGCTGACTGTTGTGGAAAATTTACCAGCTTTTAGCAGAGACTTACCAGCGTCAGACAGAAAGCTCTCAGCCTGCATTCACAGCTTGCTGTAGTTTTACCCAAGACTAGCATTAAAGTCTTTATTGATCTGCTTATTTCCTGTTGCTTGTTTCAACCATTCAAAGCCAGAGTCATTGCCATGTCCTGATCAAAGTAAAGCTTTTTTGTGCAGCAGTGATGTGCTGTACCTCCAGCAGCACTGGGTTGTACCTACAGCCTCTCTAAAATCAGTGATTTTTCCTAGTGCAACAACAGAAGTCAGTCATGCTTTTGGGTTTGACCTGTATTCAATTAAAGACGCAGTAAGACAGTCAAAGTTTGAGATTCCTAATGCAGCACATTTAATTTCCGGATGCAAGCCAAGGAATAAACAGAAAAGAACATTTATTTTAGTGGCTGTCGAGTTGCTTCCAAGTGCTCTCTATCCCACATCCCTCACAGGATAAATAAAACCAGATTACGCTGGGCTGAATGCAAGGGATCCCAAGCCCCAGAGCCCGACTCCTCAGCAGAGGATCCCTGCTTGCCCAGGTGTCCCAGGGGACCCTGCAGCTCCTCCTGCCCCTGGAAATGCCAGGTGAGGAGCACAGTGCTCCCCCAGCTTGGCACCAGGCTCTGTCCCAGCACACTGCCCCTTCCCCCACTCCCCAAAATGATGGAATTTTCATTAAGGGTTATGCCAACAGCAACAGGGAGACCAGAAACTGGAGTAAGATGTAGGGCAAATAAATGGAGGTTTATTGTATTTTGATATGTACGAAAGCATCAGATTTCTTGACTTTCCACACAGCAGCTGGATATTCCATAGGAGGCTTTTATGGAAGAAAATGGTGTTTTGGAATAGTTTGCAGCATTCATCCTTGGAGAGTTTATTATGTTCAGTAATGGAAAGGACATTCGATCCAACCGACAGCGCCGACACAAACCAACGTACAGAGAGTCTGAAACACACATTCCTGAACCAAAGAACGCGAGAGCAGTCCCTCAGGGAACCAGCAAGGAAATGCTCTGCCCCTCGCCAGCCCCTTCTTGCTTTACAATACCCCAAACAGAGAGCTTTTGTTTCACCCAGCACTGCTGAAGGGTGCCCAGCCTCAGGCACCCAGCCCAGGGGCAGCAGGGTGTGCCAGAAGGGCTGGTCACAGGATGGCATTCCCCCATTCTCCCTTAGCCCAAAAACCACCCACACATGGAGCAGGACCCCAGAGCAGGGTTAGAGCTGCCAGCCCAGCCTCAGGCAGGGCCCTGTTCCACACCTGGCTCAGTGCAGGGGCAACCACCAAAAAGCATTCCCCAGGGAAACACAAATATCAGTCTGTAAACGTCTTTGGTGTGCCACATTGGGCTCTGGTTTCCTGGAATTGGAGGGGAACTCACTTCACTGATAAAAACAAGTTTGTAGGAGCCTCTGGGCCCAGGGCACCTGGATCTGTGCCATTACCAATGCATCCATAGCTTAGAGCTATCACACCAAAGCTCAGAATGGTCTAGAAATACCTTTAGTCATAAAATTAATTCAAAATTGCCCCTTCCCTTGTAATCAGTAAGTCAGTAGCACAATCCAAGGGGCACAGACCTTCAGGCAGCACCTTCACTGGGCTTATTGGGAATGCCACAGGTGGGCATTCCAGATTAGCAGTGGTGCTCCTGTTCATCCCCCCTCGTGTTACCCAGGTCGCTCCTGCTTGAGACATGAGGCCTTCAAACTGTGCTACGGTGAACTTCTTTATATGCTTCAGCAGGCTTCAGGTATTTTTAGTGTTACACTTAAAAACATCAGTTTTTTTAAATGCTGAGTCACATTACTTCATGTGACAGCTCAGATACTGCTCTGCACAAGTGTGAGGTTAAACCCAGCCTGGACAACCAGTTTGCAGGACATAGAGAAAGAAACTGCACAGTATTACTCAATGCTGGAGCATAATTAACCAGCACAGATTTCAGAAACCTCATCTGGAGATGTTTGTGAAGTGGTTGTTGGACTAGACCTTGATTTTGCCTGTGGCAATCCACTTTAAACCAGAACACAAATAAACTTATTAAGTCTAATAAGTGACAGCACAGCCTTAGCGTGGTTTAAACGTTGAACCACCCCACATCCACAGCTCAAAGCAGAGCTGTTCATGAGCGTTTAATTTGCCATAGGACACAGCCACTACCAGAGCTCTGCAAAGCCAACAGGCACACTGCAGTCCCTGTGAACCATTAAAGAAGCCATAGGACAGTATTGTCAAGACAAAAGTAGCAGAAGAGACAGCAGGAGATTGTTATTCAGCTATAACCTCGTTGTCTCAATTAGGAGAATTACAGTTTTTAAAGGATTTTTAATTAGATATTCTCAACTCCTTGAAAGTGGTGGAGAATTACTGTGCTGAACATACAAATTGAGAAAAAGGAGAAAATCACAAGTTTGAACTCTCCACTTTTCACTTTTTAATCCATATCACACTTTCACATGCCTTCTCCCAAACAATTCTTCACATGCTATTCCAGACAAAAATTATTCCACCACTTAAAGCCAAAGGTTTTAGAAGGGCCCAGCAAGAGACCATCCCCTCTGCCTTCATCAGCTTCTGAATGCCAGTTCTCCACAAACCCAGCAGTGCTTCATTTAGCACACACAGCCCCAGAACCCTCACATTTACTATTTGCTGGCATAGCTATAGCTGGAAAGTCTTCTAATGCAAGTTAAACTTACACAGGAAAGTGTAGTCCAATTTTATGTGACCCACCACGGCAAGCTCAGCAAGTACATTACATTTATTAGGTAAAAAACACTCTTTCTCCCTATGCTGCCAACATGAAGACCCCAGAGTAGCATTCAGGCTTCCTTACCTGCAGAACAGGTATCTTTGCTTCTCTTCTCCTCGTAGTCCAGCCCAGAAGATCTCTCATTTTCTAGTCTTGACCTTGACTTTAAAATACTCATACAGGAATTCCTGCATTTGTGAGGCTTCTCACATCCTGCTGTTGCTGGTCTCCAGTGACAAGCCTCAAAACAGGGAACAAGTCACAACAGAGAGCACTTGGCCCTGCCATGCAGGGTCTGACCCTCTGCCTGCCTTAAATAGTCCCAGGGTTTTTGTGCCTGGCACCAGGCACCTGTGCCTCACCCTTCCGACACCTGAGAGTAATGCAGCTCTCTGGCTGATCAGAAACTGAGAGCAGCACCAAGCAGATGGGCAGCAAAGGCTGCAGCTCACACCTGGAAAGCTAAAGGACTCTGCTTTCAAATTGTTTATTTAATTGTCACTGGAAAATAAAACATAGTTCAGAAACACCCTCTCACCTGTAACTTGGGAATAAACAGCCATGCCTCATCTCCCTCACCCAGAGCGATCTGTTGGCTCCTTTGGGTGAGGATACGTGGTTGGTTAGTTTCTTTGTTGAGGGTTTCTGTTTGTTTTTTCAACAACTTAAAAGCTGAATTAAAGACCAGGGTGCAGGGCCATCCTTTAACCACTGCATGACACGTATAGGTTGTGGGGGCTCTAGATTTGTAAGCTTGCTGCCTTATCCTGTGGATGTAAATCCATGATGTATAGTGGCCATCAGGAAACAGGGACATGCCTGATTAAGCACCATGACAATTTAACTCAAGAGACCACAACAGAGACGTCCAAGATCTGATTCAGCACTGTTTTTGCAATTCAAACCATGAAAAAAGCACTCCAGCTAATGTTTAAGATGAGCGTTGAAAGCACCCAGCCTGCACCTGCAGAAGTGCTTTAGCAGGAGTGCCTGTGCTCTGGTTCAGCTGCTGCTGGAGTGGATTTGCAGGTGGCTCTCTGCCTGTGAGGTGGTCTGACAGGAGATTAAAGATCTCACTGAGTGCAGGAACCACCGATGGAGCGTGTCATTGCAGATCAAACGTGGAATTCCCCTGGCTGAGGATCTGCTCCAGTAATGAGGAGAGCAGATCTTCCTCAGGCACACCGAGTGTCAAACAGGCTTTTCCTCTAGACTGTGGTGACAGACAACCCCTCCCTTCGTGCCCACCTCCAACAACTGCCTGCATGAAAGAGAAAGGTGTCACGGCTTTCCAGACAAGAAAATACAGCCCTTTCTCAGCTCCGCCAGTTCTGGTCTGCATGTTGGGCTGAGGTGACCCAGCAGGGGCTCTTGCTGTGGCTGCCCACGCTGTGGATGATTTACAGAGCCCCAGGTCATCTGCGCTGGGTGCAGTTCAAAAGCAGCAGCCAGTGGGGTCCCTGGCCCTTCACACCTGCTGTGGACATGGACAACAGCCCATCCCACCCAGGACAAGCTGGATTGCTCCAGCCCGCCCAGCTGAGGCTCTCACCAGTCAGAGGGAGCACAGGGAGGACAGAAGGCATGTGGAGCGTGGAGCTGTGTGGCTCTGCTGGGGACAGGATGGGACAGGAGGGCAGCCACGGCCCCGTCCCCTTTACAACACACATCCCCCTGAGGTGCTGCTTGGTTTCCTGGAGCGCAGCATTCGCTGCACTGTGCTCAGCACCACACTGCCCACGCAGACCGGGCTGACTGTCCCAAAATCAATATTTGCACAAGTTCGCCGGCAGCTCCAAATGCTGACCGTGCTTCCAGAACCGGTTGCTGCTTTGCTGGGAGCTTGTCCAGCTCATTACAACGGAGCTAAAATGTCTGACTGTGGCCTTGAGCTGCAGGAGAGTTGTACCTAAGTGTGTTATTTTGAAAATTCCCAACAAGGCACTCGGAGGGTCATGTCATCCTTTTCAAGGCATCCAGCAACCCACCGAGGCATTGAAAGAATTTGGCCAGCAAAAAGCTGTGAAGGAAAAGAACCAACATGAAAACATTTTGCAAAGGGCCTTTAAGGAGAATTGGCACAACGTAAAGAGAAGAGAGAGTATGAGGAGGGATAAACTGAGGCAGAGGGGGAATGCTGTGTTGCAGGAACAGAGGCACCTGCAGCGCTGGCCTGGGAAACAGCCTGGACTGTATCACAAGGGAACAGTGGCAGGAGGGAGGGACCAGGCAATGTCTGCAATGGAAGAACAAATTAAAAAGCAAACATCATCAAACAAAACCCAGATACATAATTCAGGTACCTAATTAAGATTAGAATTGTGTTAAAAATACCCTTTTGCTGACACTGATGCATGGAACACATCAGGGTGGTGTTCTCCAAAGTTGTGTTCTGCCTCCTTAATATAATTTCTATTGACTCCTGTAAATAAAAAGATCATCCACTATTTCTGTCAAGATCCCCGGTCTGTGGATCAGCCCCACCACAATTTTCTTGAAGGAAGCTGAAGATCACCTGAAGATCCAAAGCCTCACGCAACAACCCCTGATGGGCATCAGCTGCATCCAGATTCCCTGTGCTGGGTCCTTCTGCTGCCCCAGGGCTACCAGCATCATCACTAATAATGAACAGGGCTGCCCACTAGAGATGCAGAGTCCTTGCCTGAAAAGTGAGGCTATTTCCATCTCTTAAGACACAAAGAATCATTCCTCTCATACATCATTTGCTTTCTATGACTCCGTTCCCTGAAGCTCGAGTCATTTTCCACTGACTGTCTCACTCTGAGGAAGGAGAAAAAGAAAACACTCATTTAAAAAGTAAACAGAGAAACAGCAAAGCAAAGCAGGCTCCCCGTGAAGGCTGTGACAGGGCCGGGTGAGTGTGCTGGGGCAGTCTGGGTGTGCCCGACTGCTGGCCTGGGGTTCCCAGGGCAGTGAGCGAGGCTGGGGTGTGTGACACACCGAGGGGTGCTCGGGGGCTGAGGGGGGTTTGCTGGGTGAAGATCTCAGCTGAGGTTTAGAACACGGGGGTTACACTGACAGCCTGACCCCAGGCTCGGGCTGTTCCCTCGAGCCTCCTCAGGTGTCTGTGCCCTCCTGAGCAGGGCTCCTGCCACCTGCCCACTGGGACTGTGACCTGCACGTCCCCAGCAGCACACAAACCGCACAGGCGAGCTGTGGAGCAGCACTGCCTTCCCTCCTGGCTTGGACAAAGCCAGGTTATACCACAGAAATGTATGTTAGGAACTGAACTGCTGAAAAATGAGCTGAAATGGTGCTCCAGTTTTGATACGTACAATTTGCTATGCAGATCCTGTTCACAAACATTTCCTTCACTCAGCTTTCCTCTTCCCAGCACTCCTGAGCTCACACTCAGTCACACTTTCTTGCCAAAATATAGTTCCTCCTAACAAAAAGCTCCCTTCATTCTCCCTAGTAATGAATTCCAGCTAAACCAATGTCTTAATGTCAGACATGGGCCAGAATTGCCAGCAAAGCAGCGAGCTCGGCACGGGTTTGTACAACCATTGTGTTCTCCGTAAGGCCGCCCCGGGAAATCCCAACCACATTATAATAAAATATTCCACATGTTCCTCAGCCACCTTCCAGAGGGAGAACTTTGTATCTCTTGTAATTTAATGCTCTGCCTCTCAGAAGTGAGAGCTGCAGCTTAATGACAACAGACAGCATATCCTGAGATGAGAACTCGGTTCTAAAAACATTGACAAGGTCCATGTACATTTAAAATATTTGGTTTTATTTTAATGCAGATTTTTAGATATGTGTTTTTGGAAAACATTCTCAGAAGTTAGTTCAGTTCCTTTGTCTACAAATTATGAAGACTGGTACAAATAATTTAAAAATGTCTTTTACCTCATGTTTACACTTGCAAAAGCACAGCATCGGAATGTGTCAGTCCAGAAGCCTTGACCTCAGTCATCCACAGGAAAAAATTTGATGAACTGAAATAAAGCAATTGATGCTTTGCTTTTCAGGCAGTAATTAAGATGAATAAAACACACCTAACAATAGCCTTGTCACCCTCTCTATCACTCAAGGGAACAGAATTCAGCGTGAGCTGTCAAGACTTTCCCCGTTCTCAGGGTAGCACCAAGAAATGCCACCTCAGGGTTTAGTGCAGGGCTCGGTTGGCATGTTGTTCTTTTTTCTGAGACCCAAAGTGCCAGTCACACGAGTGGGTCAGTGTTTCTTGGCACCAGCTCCATGCTGAACCAACGTGAGACCATCCATGTTCCACTGAGGCAACCCCTGAGATGATAACAAGCACCAGCCAGCGAATTCCATGAGCAAAGTTCTGACTGGCTCACACAGAACACCCCATCCCTGCCAACCCTCCTGAACTCCCACAGCTCACGTTTGATTTTGAACCCGTTTTAGAACCTTTAAAAATATGTATTTGAGGCTTTACCTTATCTTTAAAGTTTTGTATTGCCTTTACATCTCCAGTCGAACTTTCGCTAGAAGGAGGTTTGCCCTACAATGACACACTTTCAGCAGAAAGGCGCTGTCAGTCGAGTTTGTGGCTGTTACAGACACCTCTGAGCCGGAACGGACCTGAAGCGCTGACAGACGCCGTCTGCAACGAGAGGGAACTTGTTCCTCCAAACCCGAACCGAAGGTGTCATCGGCCGGTTTTTGGGGGGGTCATGCACGATCTCCCCCCGGAGAGCGAACGCTGCTTGTCTGCGAGGGCAGCCGAGCCCCCGGGGATGCGGGGCACCCGTGCGGGGACAGCGGGGGGAGCGGCGGTGCCAGCGAGAGGGGCCGCTGGGGCTGCGGGGAGCCCGGGCGGGCCGGCAGCGTTCCCCGGGACGAGGAGGAGGAGGAGGAGGCGGTGGCGGGTTTGTCCCGGCCCGGCCCGGCCCCGGAGGTGGGGACGCGCAGGTGGGAACGTCCCGGTGCCGGGGCCGGGGAAGCGCCGAGGGTTTGTGCGAGGGATGCGAAATGAGTTAATTTTGCTTGGAATGGTTCCTGGCGGGGAAGGAGCTGACGTGTGGAGACGCCTCCGGGGGATGAGCCGCCGGCGGAGTCGGGAACGCTCCGCACAACCGGGCCAGGTCCGCAGCTGGGACACACGGCGGGCACCGGTGCAGCTCCCCCGGCTGCTCCCTGCGGAATTCCAGCTTTTCCTGAGAGCGGCAGCTCCCGGCACATCGCGCCTGACAGGGGCACAGTGGGGCAGCTGTCAAATGACAACGCTTTAGGTCACGACACGGATCCATCGCTGAGGGGAAACCCGAGAGTTTGGGGGCTGGTTCGTGGGTGGGTTTTTCTTTCAAGTTAAAAAGTTTTTTTTGCTTATGGCTTAAGCCCGAGCGGCTCAGCTCGGCTGTCGCTGTAAGAGCCTGTGTGTTCTGTTTCCCCTGCAGGAACCCGCCCGCCCGCCGCCGCTGTCGGGGATGGCAGCGTAGGATCCCCGCAGGATGGGGGCCCCGCGCAGGGAGCGGCCCCGCTGGCTGGGGACCCTCCTGGCCGCCTGCCTGGCCACCCTCCCGGGCATCAGCGCCTGTCCCCGGCCCTGCGCCTGCCACGGCTCCGCCGAGCTCCACTGCACCTTCCGCTACTTCACCGCCGTGCCCCCGCGCATCCCCCGCGACGCGCAGCGCATCAACCTGGGGTACGTGAACTCCGCCACTGGAACACTCAGACCACTCGCCTTTCAACGCTTTGCACAGCAATAATTAACTTTCCAGATTTAGGGCTAAAAATTAACCAAAGCAATAGGTAAGTCTGTAGAGCTTAATGTTCTGCAGTGCTCAGCAGTGGCTGCCGTCACAGCCAGCAAAGCCTGAGACCACCCACACGAAGCAGAAATTTTGGGGATCTAGCACAGGGCACATGAGAACTTCAGAAAGTTTTGAACTTAACTTTCATTTATATTACCTGAACATTTTGTGTCTGTAGCATGGAACCTGGAAGAAGTCAGAAACAGATTTCTCTCTGGGAAGGGATAGTTCAGAGCTCAGAAAGAGGACTAGAAAGGGAGCATGTGTATTAAAATCTGCAGGGACTTTTCTGTGATGTAACAGCAAGGTCGCAGGTTAGATCCCCTACGAGCCATTCACTTAAGGGTTGGACTCAGTGATCCTTCTGGGTCCCTTCCAATTCAGCCTGTTCTGTGATTCTGTCACTGAGAATGTCCCACAGCGTTAGGGTCTGTGCTTTCATCTGCTGAGTGCAAGGGAAATTTCACTTGTCTGGCCTTGTCAGCCTCCATGGTGGTTGTGTTCTCTGTGTGGTTAAAGGAGCAGGGAATAGATCATACCCAGGCTTGTCTGGCCCCTTCATGCAGTTTCCAGCAAGTGTGCTCTCTCTAAATCAAATGATGAGACCCCTCAGCAATATTTGTCTGATCTGTGCATCCCTTTTGATACACGTAACCTTTGAACCATCCAGATGTGTCTGCAGAAAATACACTAGGAATTTTTCATTGAAGTGGTAGCAAAATGAACACAGACAGATGTGTTTCATGCTTGCTGTCACTCACCCCATCCACTGGGAATTCGCCATCAGAACACTGTCCTGGAAAAGTGACCACCTTTGATGCTAAACAGGAAGGAATGACTTTGTTTCACCCTGGCAAGGGGAAGTGCTGCTTACCTTTAGCTGTTCCCCAGTAGTGGTTCTTTTGTTTTGGGTTGGTTGGATTTAAATGTGTGAACTGGGGCTGACTAAACCCATCCCGTGCAGCTACAACAGCCTGCGAAAGCTGAGCCCCACGGACTTCGCTGGCCTGGAGAAACTGGAGCTGCTGATGCTGCACAGCAACGAGATCAGTACGATCCCTGAGAAGGTGTTCAGTGATTTACGTTCGCTACAGGTAAGAACTAAATGACCCAGGGTTACTTTTTGTCATGACTCAACTCTCAGTGATGCTGGTAAACAGCCACAGAGCAGCCTTCTGCAGCATTTCGGTTTCCTGTTTCGTACCGTATTCACGTGAAAGTCAAGGGCCTTCAAAATCCAGTATCCTCACGGGAAATGTCTTTCCTTCCCAGGTGGGCACTCAGGTACGGGGTAAAGAGCACGACAAACACATGGGTAGATATCTCTCAGCTGTATCTTAGCAGGCAACTGCAGCCAAAACTCTCTCTATAGAGAGGAGAAAGATTGCAAAGCTCCAACTACTGTGTCTGAAAAAGGAAACGTGTCATTGTTAATTTGTTAGTCAATTTGGGGTTTTTTGAGGATTGTTTTCCACTGAGCTTTCCCTTTCCCTTCAGTACAATCCTGTCCCTTTCTAGCCTTTGTGAAAAAAAGGCCACCACAGTGCAGAAACTTAACACACGGCATATAAACACTTCAGGTCTTTAAAGAAACTCCAGTTCCCTGGCATTCCTGGGCTGGTGAAGAACTTTCACTGCACAGAGCAACCTTCAGCAGCATTTATTAGGGGTCCTATAACTTTAACTAGGCTTAATATTATGCATTTGTTACTTTTTCATGAACAGGTCTTAAAAATGAGTTACAACAAGGTCAGAGTGCTTCAGCAGGATGTATTTTATGGCCTGAACAGCTTGGTACGGCTGCATATGGACCACAATCAAATTGAATTTGTGAATCCCAATGTTTTCTATGGACTCACTTCCTTGAGGTTGGTCCACCTGGATGGAAATTTACTTCAGCAGCTGCATCCAGACACTTTTGTCACCTTGAGCTATAGTCAAATATTCAAAATATCCTTCCTGAAGCACATCTCTCTGTCTGACAATGTGCTGACTTCACTTCCACAAGAAATGTTTTCCTACGTGTCAGAGCTGGAGAGCATTTACCTCCACGGGAACCCCTGGTCCTGTGACTGCAGCCTGCAGGGCCTCGCCGAGTGGGCGCAGGAGAGACCAGGTGAGCTGAAGGCTTTGTTTATGCTCTTTAATCCTCTTGTAGCATCTTATTCTTCCTGATACAGGTAATTGTCCTTTATTCATCTATGTATTCTCCCAGAAAAGATTGGAAGATAGGACTTCTGTAGCTGTGTGTAATCAGGATAAAGAGATTAATACCACTCAGTTTCCCTGATTTAAATGAATCAAGGGGCCTTAATGCATTCCCAAGTGCAGCTTTCCTTAACGGAGAATTTTCCTTGGCCAGTCGAAAGCTTCTGTGCACTAGGAGAATCCACAGGGAACTAGCTAACTTTTATGGAATTGGCAAGAGCAAGGACCACATTGCACTTGATTCTTTAAAAAAGAAAATAAGGAACTCAAGGGACTCGAGTACTTTGCTGCTGCTGTTCACATGTCACTTCAAGCTTTGGTTTTATTTTATTCAAAAGAACCACTTGTTAGAAGCTGTATGTCATTTTTAATACTAAAACTTGTAGCACAGAAGCTTACTGAAGTTTTCTTCCCTTCAGATGTTATAAAGTGCAGAAAAGAGAGAAGTTCCGGTGTCCATCAATGCCCAGTCTGTGCTAGTCCCAAAAATCATAATGGGAAAAGTTTAGTGGATCTTCCTTCTGCATCTTTCACCTGCACTAAGCCAGTCATCCATGACTCCCTGAAATCCAGAAACCTCACGGTGCCAGACGATGGGGATTTCAGTTTCGTGTCTCCCAAGGATTTAATAGCTCCGATAGGATCTGTGGATTTGAACATGACCGACCAAGCAGGAAATCGAGGCAACTTGGTTTGCCATGTCCAGAAACCTAAAGAAATGTCTCCTATCTCATTGGACAGAAATGGTGACAGGACAGTCCTCAAAACCTCGTTCTCAGCATTCCTGGTGTGTGGCATCGATTATGGACACATCCAGCAGCTGTGGAGCATCCTGGCCCTGTACAGCAATTCTCCCTTGAAACTGGAGCAAACTGTGCAGACAACCGACCTGCCTTTTATTAGCTACAAATACAAGCAGATCTACAGCGAGAAAGATGAACTTTTCACCAGCATCGAGGCTGACCTGCGAGCTGAGCCAGCCTGGCTGATGCAGAGCAAGGTGTCCCTGCAGCTGGACAGGACAGCCACCACGCTCAGCACGCTGCACATCCGCTACTCCACCCACGCCCAGATCGGCTGGCCTAGCCATGACGAAATCCAGGTGAGGAATAACTGGGCCATCATTTCCAGGGACAACAGCACCCGAACGGAGCACACGGTGCTGGTCGGGGGCACGGTGGAACTGGGGTGCCAGGCAGCTGGGGAGCCAGCTCCTGCCGTGGAGTGGATATTGGCCGACGGCAGCAGAGTGCGAGCCCCCCACATCAGCGAGGACGGGAGAATCGTAGTCCTCAAGAGCGGGACGCTGACGCTGCGCACGGCTGACGTGTTTGACACGGGGCTCTATCACTGCCTCAGCACCAACCACAACGCCGCCGACGCGCTCCCGTTCCGGATCACGGTGCTCGATCCTCACGTGGAACACGACGGTGTGAATGGAGCCCAGCTGCTGACGGCTCTGGGCAGCACGCTCCACCTTCCCTGCACATCCACGGCTGCTCCGGACGCTGCCATCACCTGGGTGTTACCTGAGCACACGATTCTTCGTCAGTCGGTAGGAAACAAACACATTTTTGCCAATGGCACCTTGAGAATACAAGGGGTGACGGAGCGCGATGTGGGCTACTTCCGATGCGTTGCAGCCAACCAGTACGGTGTTGATCTTCTGGTTTTCCAAGTGCTAGTGAGACAGGGTGAAACTGCTCTGAAGAAAAAGCATGGGGCTGTGGGAGAGTGGGAAGAGGGCTCTGGCAATGAGCTGCTGCGCTCTGCTGCAGCACAGAGACATCCCTCAGCCACTCCAGCCACCCCGAGAGCTCACGGGCAATCTGCTGCATCGGCAGCCAGCAGCCGGGGCACACAGAGCGCACGTCACAGGAACAGCCACGGGAAAACGCCCCACTGGCCCTTCGGAGACAGAACAGGCAGGCGGTTCAGGGGACACAGGAGACAGTTTGTTTCCTCGGGCAGGAGAGTTGATCCACAGCGCTGGGCAGCCTTGCTGGAGAAAACAAAGAGGAACGTGACAGTGACAGACAAACAAGGAGAAGTTGCAACAGAACCACCCATTCAAGTCCATAAGCTCTCAGAGGTACTTGAGGATGAGGAGGAAACATCTGGTGATCTCATATCTCCAGAAGAAGAATTCATGATACCAGCAAGAGAGAGATCCCCAGTATCTGCTCTGGGGAGAGCAACAGAACTCATGATCACTGCAGGGCCTGAGGAGACCACAAATCCCGCTCCTGCTAGGAACACCTCCCTCCTGCTCACGGAGCCATTAACTCCCCTACCCTCACCTCTTCCACATGCCGTGGCACCCAGCAGCAAAGGGCCACAAACATATCCAAACCCTACAGACTCATGGGAAAGGTCTGATTTGAGTCAAATATCAGCAAATGGTGTAAACCAATCAACTGTATCAAGTGGAACACCCACACTCTTCCCTGCTGGGCAAAAGTCAATACATTCTGGGGAAAGTAATAACCAGCATCTAAAATTTGCATCCGTGACACCCACGACAGAAGCTCCAGGCACCAGCAAGGCTGTAACTCCCCAAAGCACAGCAGACAAGTCACGTATTTTTACTGAGTCTATTGATAAGGTTTCCACCAAAGCAGATCACCAAGTCCCGGAGGCAACTGTCAATGCAGCAAGCTCTGAATTTGGCCCCATTTATTTTCATAGCACTCAGAAAGGAGGGACCCCTAAGACACCATTGGGCTCGACTTTGGCTACTCGTCAGCAAATTCGGGTTATCCAGGACATTCCAACTCATGCACCCCAGCTCCAGCAGCACTATGGAAGACAAAGGAAAATTTCTGGTCGGAGACGAATTGTTAGACCAGGACGTATCCCAAGTATGAAGGAGCACCGATACAATTTTGGGAGGCCAGGGTCTGCCAGAGGAAGTTCAGCTGTGGCTACAGGTGTTCAGCTGAATATGAACCATTTATCAAATGTACCAGCCTTAAACAACTCAAGCAGTTCCATCAATCCATTTAGTCCAGAAGCACGCCAGCCTCCCCCCTCCAGCATGAATGTGCCATTGGAGCACCCCGTGGATTCCCATCAAAACACAGCATTCCTCAGGGAAGAGGAAAACAAACCTAGTGCAAGGCAAAAAGCTGCTCCCACAGGCACGTCTGTCACTGCAGAGGACACTGCCACTACGGCGCCCAGTGCAGTGGGTGCAGTGGGTTTGAAGCCAACAGCTACACTTGTTATTACTCCCCAAACTGACACCAGAGTCACCAAAGGTAAAACACTCAGAGTGGGAGGAAGGAGAGGTCAGAGGAGGAAGAGGCCTCCTAAAGCACCGGCCCCACGGCGTGTGGCTGCAGCCCCCAGCACTGCAGCGAGCCCAGCCACCCCCACGGCGACAGCAGGCACATCACCAGCTGTGCCTCCGAGCCCCACACCTGCCAAACCTCTCCCTGGGAGTGTCAGTGCAGTCTCCATGACCCAAACGGCAGCACTGCGGATCCCTGCCAGCCCCGAGGCACCGCAGCACAGCCCCACGGCAGCCACACAGACGTCAGCAGCCCCGGGCACCTGGGGGAGCACCCAGGCAGCAACGTCCCTGCCCGGCAGTGTGACTGCTCAGAGCCCCGCCCTGGCACTCCAAACCACACCAGTCACGCTGAGGAGCACCCAGCTGGCCACGTCACCACCCGCCAGTCCTGCCCAGACCCCCACCATGGGGCTCCAAACCTCACCACGGCTGGACGAGCCTCCCGGTGCCACGAGTGCCCGACCTGCTGCAGTCAGGGCCACGTCAGCGCCAGTACCTGCTCAGCACCTCAGAGCCACTGCCCTGGCAGGAGAAAAATCCTCCCTGAAAATGGGGGAGGGAGTTGTCCAGGAAAACCAGGCAGCACAGGACACATTCCCAGCAGGAACTGTGTCCAGTGCTCCTGCTGCCGTCACTGCCCCCAGCACTCGGCACCCCTCGCCCCTGCCAGCCCCGACCGCAGCCGTGCCACCCGCACTGACCACCAGAGCCTCCTCACCTCCGCGGGGGGATGTCAGCCTCCAGCCTGGGGCACCTCCCGAGGGCACCGAGAGGGCGAGCACGCTGCAGTCACCGCAGGTCACACCTCCGTGGGACAGGGACAGGGACAGCTCTGTCAGTGGCTGGTCTGAAAGGAGACAAGGTCAAGAAACCACCACCACCCCCAATCTCATCACCTTAGGTTCTGCAAGCAGAAACCATTTTTCAAAGCCAAGAATAGTCGGAGGGAAATTGGCTGCTTTCACTCTGCTGGCGAATTCCGATGCTTTTATTCCTTGTGAAGCTACTGGGAACCCCCTTCCAATAATACAGTGGACCAAGATACCATCAGGTGAGCTTGACAAACCTCTCTAGATTTACCTTCCATTAGTCCTGTAATTTGGCAGCTCTTCTGTGTGCCAAACTCAAGCATTGCTTCATTTCAGAGTACTGTGAGATACCAGTGAAAGGTAAACTTGGAAACAGTGACAGAGACTCACTGGAGCATCTTAGTGCTGATTCTGGAGCAGCTCTTTAGTGAGGTGATTAAAAAAAATAAATCTATATTTAACTATAATTCCTTGCTTATTGTGGGAAGAATTCAATATTTATTGTACATCACCTGCTATTCCAGAACAGTGAGACAAGTAAAAAGAAAAATGTGGTAAAAACCACTCAAATCCAGTTACAGCTGTGCCAGGTTTGGATTGCAAAGCCCCATCTGCTTTATCCAAACATTGTCTCTGCTGGAGATTCAGCTTCATTCTTACTTTAAAGCTTTGTCATTCTATATCCAAAATACTCCGATTTCTCTCCATTCTGTCGCTGTTGTCTTGGTTATTCGGGCAGAGCAGACGGGGACAGGGTATTTGGGGCTGAGGAGAAGGAGCCCGGGGCAGTTCTGACGGGCTGTGCCCTTGTCCGCAGGGCGCGGTGCCGCGGGAGGCGGCGGTGCTAGATGGGGACAGGGTATTTGGGGCTGAGGAGAAGGAGCCCGGGGCAGTTCTGACGGGCTGTGCCCTTGTCCGCAGGGCGCGGTGCCGCGGGAGGCGGCGGTGCCGGCCGCGGGCGGGTGCTGCCCGACGGGACGCTGTCCATCCCCCGGGCGCGGCTGGAGGACGGCGGGCAGTACCTGTGCACGGCGGCCAACGCGCTGGGCCAGGCCCGGCTCCTGGTCACGCTGTCCGTGGTGGCCTACCCGCCCCGCATCGCCGGTGTCCGGCCGCGGCTGCTGACCGCGCACTCCGGGAGCACCGTGGCAGTGGCCTGCAGAGCCGAGGGCAGGCCCCCTCCCGCCATCTCCTGGCTTCTGGCAAATCAAACCCACCTCATCCACTCCTCCTCGGGAAATGACAGAGCTCACGTGGAGGCGGACGGCACTTTGGTGATCCGGGCGGTCACTGTGTACGACAGGGGCCTCTACACGTGCGTGGCCAAAAACCCCGCGGGCACCGACTCGCTGCCTGTGAAGCTGCAGGTCGTGGCAGCCCCCCCCGCCATCCTGGAGCAGAAGAGACAAAGCGTGGCGGCAGTGATGGGGGAAAGCCTGAAACTCCCTTGCACGGTGCAAGGGAACCCGCAGCCCACCGTGCACTGGGTGCTCCCCGACGGCACGGTGCTGAAACCTCTGCAGCTGGTACACACGAGGCTGTTCCTGCTCCCCAACGGCACCCTCCACCTGGGCAGCATCACCCCCGCCCACAGCGGCAACTACGAGTGCATAGCCACCAGCTCCACGGGCTCGGACAGGAGGGTGGTCAGCCTCGTGGTGGAGCGCAGAGAGACGCTCCCAAAAATAGCCATCGCCTCTCAGGAACTGACTCGGTTGAACTTTGGGGAGAGGCTGCTCCTGAACTGTACCGCAACCGGGGAGCCCACGCCCAGGATAATCTGGAGGTTGCCCTCCAAGGCTGTTGTGGACCAGTGGCACAGGTATGACCCTTTTTTTTTGTCCACCTCTTTGGAACTTCAAACACTGCCTCCTCTGGTGCTCACATAACAGCCTATTACAGCACTAAAACACTGTGGACTAGACCAATTTTAAAGCATTTAACAATGGTGAAACATCTGTTCTAATGGCATCTAAATCTAATAACAGATCTAAAAACAGATCACATCAATTGCCATAAGTGGGTGAGGTCTCAAAACAGGTACAAGTCATACTTGAATTAAGGTAACTCCTGTCATCATGCACTGGCTGACTGCTGTCAGGTTAGAGGAGGAGAAGTTACTTGTGACAGATTTGTGAAGCAGGGCTCAGGAGGGAGAGGTTTCTTTTGTCTCTGCCAAGTCTACCTTTGGGGGTCTCCCCACACCCCCTCCCACAGTAACGCTTCACCGTTACCTTGGGAGAGACAGACCCAACACAGGGTGTCCCCAGCAGAGTCAGCACTGCTCACATCCACGTAACACCAAAACTGACGATGACACCGGGGTAGGATGCACTGGGTGGGCAGCTGGCGTGGGCACAGTGCCTTTGGAAAGAGCTTCTGTGCTGTATTGTGCTGTTAACACGTTCAGTCCCTTCCAGTGCTCAGTATTCACCCCCAGCACTTGTTTCCATAATTCTTTTCCTCTCTTTCTCCCCACAACAGAATGGGAAGTCGGATCCATGTCTACCCCAATGGATCCTTGGCTATTGAGGCAGTCACAGAAAAGGATGCAGGTGACTATCTGTGTGTCGCAAGAAACAGAATTGGGGATGATCTGATACTGATGAAAGTCAGCATCACAATGAAACCAGCCAAGATTGACCACAAACAGCAGTTCAAGAAACTGGTGCCGTATGGGAAGGATTTCAGAGTGGACTGCAAGGCCTCGGGGTCGCCCACACCCGAAATATCCTGGGGTCTGCCAGACGGGACGGTGGTGAACAACGCGATGCTGGCGGATGACAGCGGGCACAGGTCCCGCAGGTACGTCCTCTTCGACAATGGGACGCTGTACCTCAACAGAGCCGGGGTGACAGAAGGAGGAGATTACACGTGCTATGCCCAGAACACGCTGGGGAGGGATGAGATGAAGATCCACGTCACGGTCGTCATGGCAGCCCCTCAAATAAAGCACAATTACAAGACGTACATTACAGCGACAGCTGGAGACACAGCACTGCTGGACTGTGAAGCTGCTGGAGAGCCCAGGGCACAGATATTCTGGCTGCTGCCCTCCAGTGAGATGATCTCCTCATCCACAGACAGGCACTCCCTGCACGCCAATGGCTCTCTCTCCATCCGGCACGCCAGCCTGCGGGACGCTGGGGAGTACATGTGTGTGGCTCGGAACCCTGGCGGGGATGACACCAAGCTGTACAAGCTGGACGTGGCTGCTAAACCCCCCACCATAAATGGTTTATACGGGAACAGAACGATCATGAAGGTGACGGCAGTGAGGCACTCGAAGAAACACATCGACTGCCGGGCAGAAGGGACACCTCCTCCTCAGATTACATGGATCATGCCCGATAACATTTTCCTAACAGCCCCATATTATGGGAGCAGGATTGTAGTGCACAAAAATGGGACACTTGAGATTCGGAACATCAGGCCCTCAGACACAGCAGATTTTATCTGTGTGGCACGTAACGATGGGGGAGAGACTGTGCTGGTGGTGCAGCTGGAAGTCACAGAAATGCTACGGCGACCAATGTTCAAAAATCCTTTCAATGAAAAAATAATAGTAAAACCTGGGAAAACTATCACCCTGAACTGTTCTGTGGATGGAAACCCTCCCCCGGATATAAGCTGGATGCTGCCCAATGGCACGTGGTTTTCCAGCAGCATCAGGACATCCCAGTATTTCACAGGAAGCAACGGGACCCTGACCATCTACAGTCCCGAGAGACACCAAGCCGGGCGCTACCGCTGTGCTGCCCGGAACAAGGTTGGCTATATTGAAAAGCTGATGGTCCTGGAGGTTGCCCAGAAGCCCAACATCCTCACCCGCCCTGCAGGGCTGGTGAAAGGTGTCAGTGGGGAGCCTTTGTCGCTTCACTGCCTGGCCGAGGGGAGCCCCAGGCCCAGGATGGCGTGGACGCTGCCAGGGGGCCGCGTGCTGGACCGGCCGCAGGTCAGCGGCAGGTACCTGCTGCTGGAGAATGGCACCCTGGTCATTCGGGCAGCCTCGGCCCACGACGCCGGGAATTACGTGTGCAGGGCCCACAACGATGCCGGGGACTCCTCCCTCACCCTTGCTGTCACGGTGGCAGCCTACGCCCCGCAGATCGTGGGCAGACCCCCCCCTGCCATCCACACCATGCCAGGGGCAGCAGTTCAGCTCCACTGCGTAGCGCTGGGGATACCAAAACCAGAAATTACCTGGGAATTACCTGACCGCTCCATCCTCTCTACAGCTCGCCAGGGCCGGGGATCTGGGGGCGAGCTGCTTCACCCCACGGGGACTCTGCTCCTGCAGAATCCCCAACCCTCCAATTCCGGCATGTACAAGTGCACAGCGAGGAACCCCCTTGGCACTGACACTGCAGTAACATATATCCACGTCATCTGAGGTCAGAAATGCAGCAGGGATGGTGGTGAACACGGGCTGCAGCTGGACTGAGGTCATCCTTGCAATGACTTTAACCAAAGGCAGCCACAAGCATGACGCCTGAAGACGTCCACAGTGGCTGGGCAAAAGGAGAGAGGAAGGGGAAAATTGGCTCTAGCGTTATTTGCTAGCATTGGTTCTCTCCATGTTCAGGGGATTTTAAATGAAAGCAAAATTAAAGCACTTTTGCTCTGCAAAGTAATAGCAAACATTGACTATCAAACATGGTAACTTTCTGGAAACATGCCCAGAGAGCTCTTGTACGGACAGAGATTTTTGTCAGTTCCATACTGCCCACCCTGTGTGACTGTCACAAGCACGGATCAGAGAGGGCAAGGACACCAGGGAACTGACGAGAAGGTTTATTGGGATGCAGATTACCTTCTTACTGTGTTTTAATATCTAGTATGTTTTTAAATAAATATTCGGTGATGTAACAAGTGGTGAAGTATTTTTAATAGCACAGTGGTGGTTGCCACAGTATTTTCTGCAGAGCTGTGGGATGACACAGAACAACTCAGTTTGGAACAAGAGAGGAAGCTCTGCTCAGCACTGTTAAGCCAATGCAGACAGACTGGGTGCAGGACCACTCCAGCTTGTCATCACTTTCTTATTGTCACAAAAACATTTTTTAAAGATTTCTCAATAGAAAAAACAATATCAATTTGGATCTCAATTTAGAATTGCGATTCCTCAATTGAGCAGCCAGGTAGGTTTAAGAAGCAAATTGAGTTAGTACAAAGCAGGAAAAAAGTATTACTAGAGTATTTTAAATACTCCAACATTTAAAGTTCCTCTTGCAAAATGAATACATAGAAAAAGATTTGTATAGACTAACTCCTAAATGACATAAAATAGTAGTAAATTCATTCTGCTTTTTCAACTCTCAACACAAGCAGAATTATGATCTGTTTGCGCAGGTTTGAATAACCACGATTTGTTTGTGGTGATTTTGGTTGGTAGCTTGCCTGTGGTTTGGCACTCAGCTGATGATGCAGTGCCTCCCCCAGCCAAGGACTCCCCCCGGGATGGGGAATACCTGCCGTGCCTCACTGGCACAGGGAACAGGAGCAACTCCAGCAGGGCGATGCCATGCGAAGGGCAGCTGGCTCCAGCACTGCTCAGTCTGCAGGAAGGACGTGGGGGCTCCTCCACCCTCGCGTGTGACAGCTGGGAGGAGATCTGGCACCGATGGCAGCGGGTGGCACACGGGGCTCACCTCCTGTGAGGCTTCGCCAGCGCTCGGAGGTTCCCTGGTGACCTGGAGGCTCAGCCCCTGTGGGCCCCTCACCTGAGAGCTTCCGAGGGAAGGGAACAGACAGCAACCACTGCTACTTCCAGTGGGTTTATTAACATTACGTTGTGGCTTTTAATATAAACTTTAAGAAGTTCTAATATAAGCAATAAACCCACTTCAGCACCTTCTTACCACAGTAAGAGCAAGAGGAATTGGTACTTTAAACAAAGAATTTTATAAAGTGCATATGAAAATCACAGTCAAATAAACATGATTTCAAGAGATGCGTGTTCTGCCAACAAAGAAAAAGGTGAACGTTTTAATGAACAAATTAACTTTTATGCCAGAATCAGAAGTGCCTTTTAGTTCAGTAGTTTGGTCCAGTGCAGTTCTTAAAAAAAAATCAATTAAAATAAAAAAGTGTTTCCCACAAATAAATAAATCCAGTGTTCTTTGTCCTCTTTGAAAATAACGGGACCTAAAACCACCAAATTCTTAAAATCTGCCATAACATTCTTCAAATAGGCCCCCAAAAGTCCAGATATTGAAATCTAGGTAAACACAAATATAACCCCAAACCCAAACCCCAACCTTGTTACATATTCATACCAACTGCAGCACAAAAAGTAATGATGGAAATAAGAAGAGAACTCGTGTTCTGCTGTCCAGCAATGACTAGTGCATTGAATTTCCAGTGTCCCGTTCCTCAGTGCAAACGTCCCCTGCGTCCACTCCCACCGTGGTCAGAAGTGGGGGGTGCCCGTCCTGGCTCAGCCCTTGCTGGTTACCTGGCGGAGGAAGAAAAGGGGACGGCTGTACCAAAATACAGAAAAATACCTGAATTTCATGCAGCAGTCAGCAAATCCCTGATCCACCCGAGGTCAGGGGCACTCACTTCCCTGGGGAGCACTGGGGAAGGTGAGTGGGTTCCAGTGCAGCCCCGGGGCTGCCCTGGGGACCACACGGTGCCCCAGCGCTGGGCTTTGGTGCCACGCCAGAAGGACTGGGACATCTATCCAGCTGTCAGTAGGTGAATGACCTCCGTGTACCTCTAGCAGCAGGCAGACAGGCAGAGAGTCTCCAGAAAGACAATTCCATGTCCAGACACATGTTTCCATGTGTCTGTGCACACACACACTCACCAGAGAGCTGCTTCTGGAGCTGCCTGACCAGCGCTGCCGTCTGCTGCTGCTGCTGGGGCTGCTGCAAGCCTGCCCTTGGCAGCTGCAGGGGGAGCAGGGAAGGTGAAAGAAATCCCACAGTGCCCGAGCCACGGCAGGTAACACATCCCACAGTGCCCAAACCGCGGCAGGTAACAAATCCCACGGCAGGTAACAAATCCCACGGCAGGTAACAAATCCCATGGCAGGTAACAAATCCCACAGTGACCCAGCCAAGGCAGGTAACAAATCCCACGGCAGGTAACAAATCCCACAGTGACCCAGCCAAGGCAGGTAACAAATCCCACGGCAGGTAACAAGTCCCACAGTGCCCGAGCCCCACGTGCCCGGCTGTGCCACCCCAGCGCAGTGGCCAGGAGGTGGGGAGGGCAGCGAGGGCAGGCAGGTGCCCTGCCCAGCAAGGACACAGGGAGCACCCTGAGAGCTCTCAGAACATCTGCTCTCTTCCTTCCCTGCAATCTCCCACCAGGGGTGTTCAGCCCGCAGAAGGGAAGGCTTCAGGGAGGCCCCACTGAGGGGCCTTGATCACAATGGGATTAGCACCCCAAACTCAGCATCTACCATCCATCTCTGGTGTCTCAGCTTTACAGATCTGCCTCCTAAATCCCCAGGTTTTTTTCTCTCATTAGACCCAGTGAAAATGAACACGCTTCTAATGCTTTTAATTAAGTGATTCTTCTGCACAAGGATACATGATGCAGTTTGGAAACCTGACATGCTGAATAAAACTGGAGTAATCCAGTACCCTAATAACTCCGTGGGCGCTACAGAAACCACCCGAGCTTTGCTCAGCAAAACCTCGTGCTTACTGAAGGCAGTTTCAGTGTTTTACAAGACTTCAGCATCTTTTCCCTTTCTGAAACCAAATCCTTCACTTAAAATGTGTTGTGTAATCCCCTGGCTACCAGGCTGTAGTAACTGCTGAGGTTAGTCAAAGGCACTACCCAGCACACCGGGGTTTTTTGGGACATAAACCTAACCCACAGCACCTTCTGCTGTGCAGGTGCTGGCAGAGGAGTCTGCACTGGGCAGTGCTCATTGCAGTGACACTCTCCCATCAGTTTGTTCATCTGTGTGAAGGAGACTTTTCCAAAGTGGATTCAATTTGAATGGGACCTGGGTTTAAACCAACATGTTTGGTCTCAACATAATGTGAACAGGAGGCACTTCAGAAACTGGTACATGCAGTAGAAGCTACACTGTACCCCAAACAAGAGGAAGCACACACAGAACCTGAGTAACAGTCAGCAAGATCCACTCTGGTGTATTTCACACAGTGGGTAAGGTCCTGCGCTCAGCACGTTCCTCCACACTGAGGAATTTCTGCTTGACAGAAATCCACCCTCCTCCTGGCCCTCTCCATTCCTTCCCTTCACGTGGGACTCACTCCTCCAGGTGCAGAACCACTTCCAAAGGCAGCACCACACACACACCACCAGGAGCTTTGGGGAGTATTTCAGGCTCTGTGTGGGCACCAAACACTTACCTCAGCCCTGGAGCTCGACTTTGACTTCTGCTTCCTGCCCTTTGCCTTCTTCCCGTCATCTGTGGCATGGTGTCGCTGATCTGAGAGCTCTCCCAGCCTTCCTTCTGGCTCCTGAGACACAGGTGAGGTGGGCTCTTCCTCCTCCTCCTCTGGAGGAAGGGGCAAAGGCTCGAGGTAGTAGCTGCGAGGTTTGGGTTTGGGGTGTGTGTGGTACAGCAGCAGGTGCTGCTGCTCCTCGTATTTGATCACTTTCCTGTCAACACGAACAGTCCCAAACCATGCCCAGGAGAAAGGGGCAGGATTTTTTTTGGTCGACACCTGAAGACCCTGTTTCAGAATCAAAGGGAAGTCAGGATTTAAGGGAGTTGAACAATACACTTGCTTTTGTACATCACTGTTCGAGTCAGAAAAAAAACAGTAAGGATGTTTCCCCTCCACAAAATGCACCAAATGCACACCAGTGGGATTTTAACTTCTGTGCAAGGCTGCCACTAGAGAAAAGCAATCATATTTTTATAGTAGCATTTACTTAGACATGCTAAAAATCTCAAGTGCCATCGATAGATGATATTTTGGCAGAAAAGACAAATATCTATCAAAAACTGCTGATCTGAGAATAAAAGTTTACATCTCTTACTAAAAGTTTACATATTCAAATAAGGGGAGAAAGCCTAAGCACTGTATCACCAAAACACGCCTACCCAGTCTGCAGAAAGAAAAGCTCTATCCCCAAGCTCTATCCTTCTATTTTAAATAAATTCACCTTAAAAAGATTATCCAGGGATGCGGCATCCACAGCTTCTCTGGGCAACCAGTCCTAGGGCCTCAGCACCCTCACAGGGAACAATTCCTTCCCAATATCCTCTCTAGCCCTGCCCTCTGGCAGTGGGAAGCCATTCCCTGTGTCCTGTCCCTCCAGGCTCTTGTTCAAAGTCCCTCTCCAGCTCTCTTGGAGAGAAACAGAAACGCTTTTGATACCAAACACTGTCCTTTGCAGCTGTTTTTAAGGTGTTATTTGCCAGGCCCAGCGTTCCTGGGTGCTGGGTGCCCACAGACAGCCCACCTGTGCGAGGGACCCCAGTGCTGGGGCTGCAGCTTTCGTGGGGACTGAGAGGGCTCGAGCAGCTCTGTGTCAGCCTCTGCAGCCCTGCCCAGGGGCACCCTGTGCCCGTCCGTGCAGCTCCCACTCCTGGGACTCATGGACACAGTGAGACAAAGGAAAACGCTTGCTCTTGCCTGTTTCTCATCAATGGAGCCAAAGCCCGTGACTCTGTTGCCCTTGGTGTGGGTGAGGGAGCCCCTGGGCTCGCAGGTGATGATGTCCCAGGTGCTGCCGGGCCCTGCCGATGCTCCCGGAGCGCCTCTCCCCCCGCTCCTCCTGGGGAGCAAACACA
>VWZT01003044.1:0-32355 GCA_013397055.1 Pachycephala philippinensis
TTTCTGCTGAGAGCTCCTTGTGACCGTGGTTCTGTGTCTGATGCTTCTGGGGGTGATGTGTTTCCTTGTCAAGGCTGGGAGAAGATTCTGATCCGACCCTGAGCGGTCCCTGGGTGAGGAGAAGGCAGAACTCCCCTCATCGCTGTCCCTCAGCCTAAGCAATCCTGCATCCTCCTCTCCATGGCCTGCTTTGCCTCCAAATCGCCCCAAAATGTGATAGTGTACCATCAGGAGGGAAGGAAGAATCTGTACACGATGCTCAGCCCTGATGTTTTAATGGAAATACTGCGCTACAGTCAAGTTTACAACATTGGTATAGAAATCACATGGGTCGTGGGCCGAGGATCACGTTACAGAATACAAAAAGCAAGATCAAATTAAAAAGAAAATTAAAAAAAGCAAGCCTCTGCTATTGTACAGGCCGGGAGCAGAGCTGGGATGTCAGACGGAGCACCGGAGGCAGAGTCTCCCTCCGGTGTGTCCCAGGGACCTGCACCAGCCCCCCTGGGCTCAATGACATGCAGGCACAGACTCCTGAGATAAGACCCCACCAAGCAGCAGCAGCTGGTACTTCCAAGCTGGTCAGAAGTCTAAATCACCCAAGATTTTCCCTTCCAGATCACCTTGAGCTTACACCAGAATAAAAAATGGGGGGAAATAATAGGGGAGCGTGCATGACACCTTTGGAATGGAAGAGGACACATGAGAGCCCCTTCCTGCGTGGTAACAGCAAACGAGGAGAAGTGAGACGGGTGACTTATTGCTGGCAAAGTGTGAAAATCCGCTGCTGGGCTCTTCCCTCTCTCTTCCTCTCTCCATAGGAGGCTCCCGTTCCAGAGCTGCCTGCTGTGCATTGGCTGCCAATGAGTAGTGTGCGCTTCCACCCCGGCTCCAGGTCCCGCTCCAGCGCTGCTCCCCGGCCTCGCTCCAGGGAAGGGAAGGAGCTGCGGTGGCAGGAGGAGAGAACCTGGAACTAGATGGTATTAAAGGTCCCTTCTAACCCAGGCCCTTCTATGATTCTATGAACCTGCTGTCTCAAAATACAGTAAGTCCCCGGGGGAGGTTGAAGCCGTGCAAAGCCCTGCTCGTGGCTCTCACCCAGGGACGATGGAAGCCATTCCAGGTGTGTAGGACTGGCTGCGTGGTTTTTGCAAGGAAAGCTGCCTCCCTTGAGGAGACACAGTGCAGTGGTGCCTGTCGTGGCTTACAAAGTCTGTGCCGACTTCTTTATTTTTTTTAAATCAGAATCTTCCCCTGTGTTTTAAATATCTGCCAGCATTAAATTTCTCTACTTAAAAAAATATATATCCCATATGTGGATTTCAGGAGTCAAATGCACCAAGACCCCCCAGTCCCTCCTCCTTCCCTTGCACACACACACACACACACACACAGATGAAGAGCAGCCCTGTCAAATACTGGTTTGGTATTTCCCATGATGTTTTCTCCAACACAGAAAGGGAAAAATACATCAGCACAATCAGCCCCAGCTAAGTTGCTCAGCAACACTTCCCAAAAGTGAATATCCTTGGAGCTGGAAGACAAGGTGGATAAAAATTACCCACCAGGAAAAAAGCCAAAAATTAAAAAAAAATTAAAATTATATACTCTATATTTATATCTCTTACAGGCTGCTTATACCTCAGTTGTTTAACCCCCAAAAGCACACGCTGCCTCTGCTGTTTCCACTTGCCAGTCTTATAAAAGGGGTTGGATTACACCTCCCTCTTCCCTCCCCTTTCCCACCCCAAAACCTGCATGCTGCAACAGTGCCTTTCAGACCAGGAACAGGGCTATGGGTGAGCGAGTGTCTTCCTCCAGTTAAGAACAAAGACATTATTTTTTTTATTTACAAAAAAAGGAGAAAAAAGTTTCCACACAAAAGCACTACAATGATAACTCCCTTTGGTAAAAAGTGTAATAAATGTCTCCATCGGTCTGTCTGTCGGTACTAATTCTCAAGCCACCTGGTACTATGGTACACAAGAAGCTAGTACAGTTATGCTAGCACATCAAGCATAATTCCTTTAATTAAAAAAAAAAACAAAAACAAAACAAACCAGCAAACCAAAAAGGAAAAAAAAAAAAAAAAACCAAAAAATCGACAATTTGTACATTTATTTACAAAAAAGGAGGGGAACATGTTAAAATCGTGTTGTTCTCTGCTGTGTGTGTGTACGTACATGTGTGTGAAAAGCTGGTGCATGGCACTAGGAGAGACTAGTAAACAAGCAGGTACAAAAAAAACCAAAAACCCAAAATAAAAATAAAACAGTTCCACTGGCACTAGAAAGGACAGACCGATCTGCACAGGGTGAGTCCAGCCTGGGAGGGAGAGGAGGGAGCGAGAGGAACCCAGGGTCCGCTGCCCCGTGGTGGCCCCACGCCGGAGCCCGCAGAGAGAGGGGAATCCGGTGGCGACAGGCACCTGGGGATTTTGGGGACACATCCAAGAGGTCCGGTGGTGGAGAGCATCCTGTTCCCCTCCCTCGCCGCTCAGGGCCTCCGGGGAGTCAAAGCCTCAACGCTGCTGGTGTGTACGAGCTCGTTGTGTTTCTCTGGGATGGCTCAGTTCAGAGAAGGGTCCTTCCCGCCCAAAAAGGGCCGGCGGCCCGCAGCCCCAGGCGGAGATCCGCGTCCCCGCAGGGAATCCCGCCGGGAATCCCGCCGGGACAGGTTGTACCAGCCACGCACTAGTCAAGTGGCCATGTTACGGAGATACACAGTGAGGGGAGAAAGGCATCTTCCTCCTTCCCTGGATGCGCGCACACACACACATCTCCCGGGCTCTTCCCTCGCCCCGGGGCACTCTTAGGGTGTCTTGAATATCGTGCCGTATTTGACGCGGTACTTGTTGATGCTGACAAAGTGCAGGGTCTCTGTGTCACAGGTGGTGGTGCAGGGCACCAAGCCCTCCAACCCTTCACCCATGAGCCACTTGTTTGTCTCGGCTGCCATTTCGCGGGGCACGTGCTCCTTGGTCCATTTGTCCACCCAGGCCTGGAATCGCTGGTGCAGCCGCTTGCTCACCCTTTCGTGGGACTACAGAAACAGGGAGAGGTGTTAGGAAAAGACAGCTTTGGCCCCCAAACTGCAGCATAACACAAAGCTTGGCTACTGGTTGACACTGCCAAGGGGATCAAATACAGAGAGAATTCATAATGCAGACACTGGACTAGGGAAAGCTCTGATGAAGGTCCCCCGGGTCTCCTCTCCAACAAAAATTAGTGGCAAAATGAGCTCAGAGATACTAAAAGAAATACGCTCTTTGTTTAATACAGCAGTTCACGGGCTGGGGACATGGAACATATCCAGTGGGAGCCTGAAAGCTGCATGCCTAGCTCAGAGTGAGTGCCTTCTGCATTGCCCAAAAGATGCTGCTGCCTCCTCCTCTAGCACCCAGGACCAGGCAAGGCCTGCTCTTCCCAGCCCTCGGGGTCTGTCTCAGCTCCCACAGAGGGGCACAGTCCCAGGAAAGACCAAGCTCAACATGCTTTACACATATTGGGGACACAACTGCTACAGAAAATTAAGACCCAGGTCAGGTGTAACAGGCTTGAGAAGCTCTGAGTTAACAGAAACATCAGGAGAAGAAGAACTGTGCACATTTTTGGGTAAGAGCATCTGCCTAAGGAATGTAAAATCCAGGACAGATGGTACAAAGCCATGGCTACAGTCATAATTGAAAACAGCCAACATAATTAAACCTCCAGATTAAAACTTACAGATTTTATTATTTGTTTGTTCTCCCAGAGACTGACTGCTTTTTGGTGTTAACTGCTAAATCCAATAGATTTGTTTCCAAAATCCAATGTAGCTTCTGTAGTGCCCTCAGTGCATTCCAGTAACCAAGGGCTAAGCTGCACACTACATATTTAACACTTCAAGAATTTAGGTTCAGATTCTCTGTGAAGAGCTCTGGCACATACTATCCTGCTTATAAGCTTACATTTCCTTGACGTTTGTGCCAGCTGAATGGGATAGACTGAATTCAATCAAAATCCTCAGTATCAGCATTTCAAAGAGTCACTACACTGCAATAAAATGCTCTCATCTGATGTGGATGCAAAGTTTAAGAGAATTACTTCACAACTAATGAAGTAAAGCCACTATCTGTATCTCATCAGCAAGAAACATGGCAAGTAGTTCTTTTATAAATCTAAATACATGAGTAAAAGTGGATGGAAATATTCCCATAAGATGAGAAAAGGAGAGCGTCAAAGCATCCAGATGACCAGATCAGTTTCCTCCTGAATTTCACCCATCTGGCGTCACGAGCACTCTTCATCTTGGATAAACCCAAACTTTTACCTCTCCCCAAACAGCCAGAGAGGCAATGCCTCCTTCCCTTCCCCTGGGCCCCAGGAACCACCAGCAGCCCACCCCTCTCTTGCTGTCTCCTACCTGCTGAGCTCGCAGCAGCGCGGTCCTCCTGTACATGTAATCCTCCGATTTGATCACGTACACCATCTTATAGGAGTTCAGCTTGAATTTACACTCCAGCTTGTCCAGGCTCTCCACATTCTCCATGGACTTCTTACTGTTCCCCTCCTTCCCTTCCTTCTCCTGCTGCTCCCGACCACGCTGACACTTACGGATCCGCCTCAGATTCCTGCAAACCAGAGAACCCCCCCTCGGAATCAGCGCCCACCCTCTGGCACTGCAAAGCTGGGTGTAGGTGGTGGATCTCGAGGCCAGGTTGGACAGGGCTTGGAACAGCCTGGTCTAGTGGGAGGTGTCTCTGCACACGGCAGGGGGTGGGATGAGATGAGCTTTAAGGGCCTTTCCTGGCCACTCACCTGGGCAGGAAGACGGGTTTCTGGGCCAGGTGCTCGCGGAGCTCAGGGGAGGTAGAATCAGAGTTGACGTACCGCTCCACATAGTCCGACCAGCGCTGGAAGCAAGCACAGGGCACGCATCAGCCACTGCCCTCCCACCAAACAACGTGGGAGGGCTAAGGAGATGACAGATCTCATCATTCATAGAAGAACACAACATCAGTTCTGAAGGCTCTGTGCGTCTTATGCCCAAAAAGGCAGGTACACTGTTTCTTTATGTGGTTTTGAGTGTTTTCTAATACAAAATAAACCAAGAAGGATTTGCCTGCTCACATCATTGGAAGCTTTATGGCATGTCCTTGATGTTTCTTTGTCTTGTGCTAGTGGACCACACCGCCAGTCAGCTGGACACTCTGGTCCACTGCAACCTTCACCATCACAGTCAGCTCTCTGGACAAGCTGCCCTTACCTCTGCTTCCACAGGGTCATCCGAGTTTTCCTCTTCTGTGTCCAGCAGCTCAATGGTTAACTGAACTTGACCTCTGCTCTGAATGAACATCAGCTATAAAGAAAAAGCAGAAGGAACTTCATAAGAAGAGGTTTGAAATAGAAACAAACACCTTCACTTCTCACTGGGGCAAAGGGAGAACGAAGCAAGTTGGCAGTTTTAAAGGAAACCCTCTTGAGCCCCCTGAGTAAGTCTGAGGGCAAGGGAAGAGATATTATACACTCAGGCTTTTATCCAAAGTACTCCTCTGGCTCAGAAAGGGCCTGACCACTTCCTGCCTCTTCAGAAAAGAAAGTATGGATTTGATTAGCACAGGTTTATTAGCAATGTATGCAGGCAGCAGTGATTTAATGTCCAGTCAGTAGTGGCAGATCTCCCAACAGTCGACAAAATTGAGACACCAGAGAAACGGAAGAGTTTGAGCTAACAAATTAAAACCAGTGGCAGCCAAGCAGCCAGTATGATACAGCCCAAAGCTGCTGTAAAGCACAGGGGATATTCATTGCTGTTCCAGGAAATTTATTGCTCCTTGAAACTTCATTTCTGAGGGGCCCTTGCAGAAGCATTAACCTATGTTCCGAAAGCTGGCAGCACGTGCGCTGCTTTTGGCTAGGATGGAGCTAATTCTCTTCGTTTTTGGGTGCCTAAACAAGGCTCTTTTTTAAAGGACCGGTGCTCTCCCTTCTTAAAAGGCACCCCCCTCACCTCTGGCTGGTTTTACACCGTGGTTCAGACCCTGGCTTTACCTTGAAGCAGTTCTCCTCGGACATGAGCTGCTCGGCTTTGCGCTGGTACGCGGCCTCCAGGAGCGTACGGGAGGACTGGGAAGCGAGGAGACCTCCCGTGGCCCCATTGCTGTTCTCTGACAGGTACAGGTCTGTCACCTGCACACAGATCTCATCGCTCACGATGTGCTGGAGCTGCAAACAGCAACAACAGGGGGAAGGTGTTTGTCAGGGAGGCTGCTACACCCCCATCGGAATAGAAAAATATAAGGATGTAATAATGGGATTGAGCTCAAGCAAAAAAACCCCTTAGGTTCTTCCAGTTGCAGATGATCTCTGCTACTACGTGGAAAACCCACAATATCTTTAAGAAAATTAGCAGGTGGCAAAGCACAGTTACTCAGAGAAAAACTACACACAGAGAACATTGTGATCAGCAGCAGGGGAGGAAGGGCCAGAGCTCCGTGACACAGTGTGTCCCCTCCTCACCAAGAAGCTGCTGCTGTGTCTGAGGAGAGGGGTGGGAGGTTTAAGATCAAATCCATATTTCGTCTAAGTTTAAAAATCAAAAGTTTCCCCACTGTCTCCTGAATTCAGTTAATCTCTGGACTGAAAGGCTTCCGAAGAGCAGCTCTACCCTTCTGAAAGAGGAAAGGCCTTTCAAGTTTTTCCGCTTCCAGCCCCTTGTGTCTGTTTTTGTTCTTTATGCTACAAAAAGGCACAAGAAGAATTTTTCCTTTGCTCACACATTCTTCCCACCAACCCAATAAAAGGACTGGAGTTTAACAGCCAAAATGAGCTACTCCAGCAGCCAGATAAAAGAGACAAAAGGTTTTTAGAAAAAGTGTGCACTCCTACAGCCCTGATGGAAAGGAAAGGAACTATTTAGATGTCATTTCTTTTTTTTTTTTTTCAAAGTTGAAGCAAGATTAGCTCTGGGCATGCTTTGAATACTTATATCCTAAAACTCCCAGAAAACAATGAGAACTCTGTAGAGGATTTTCTCAATAATTTAAACAGATCAGAAATCACCTTCATTTCTCTACTATGAGGGTTAGAGAGCTGGGTGAAGAAACACCCTGAATTTACCTGCTTACCCCCGAAATTCCCCATTTCACCATACAACATGGTCTGCAATGGGTTCTCACTGCAGCAAACAACCAGTCTCCTTTCTCACCCCGCCCCACCCCGGCTCTCAGGCAGTCACTCACCTGCCGGACGATGCTCTGGATCAGCTTGTCCATGGTGAAGGCGATGTAGGCGTGGATGGTGAACATCTCGCGCAGAGAATCCTCGTACTGCGACGAGTCCATGTTCCCATCCAGGAGGTTGCGCACCATGTCCAGGAAGGCCGGGTAATAATCCTCAACATCGATGTCCACTGTAACAGGAGAGAAGGGAAGAGATGAGCACACCGCCCCCAGGAAGGGTTGCTGTGTGAGTTTTGGCCCTTTTAAGCTGAAGAGTTACTTAAACTTGTCTTTTATGGACATAAATAAGTCCTTTTAAGGCCACAGGTATTTTCATACTTTGCTTTCCAGCTCTAGCCTCCTTCATGAGCTTTGCATTTCTGAGAGCTTTCACTTAGGGAACTTGAGGATTCTTTAGATATGCAACTGTAAAATGAAAGCTCTTATGAAATAACTGCTGCCTATTACCCTTCTGCTATTCCAAGTCCCATGTTCCCCACATCTTCCCATCTCCCCAGGGATAATAAAAGAGAACCCATCTTAAAGGGTCACTGCTGGCACGTGCCTGAAGACACCAAACAAGCCCTGTCACCACTCCACAAACAGAAGCACCTTTCCCCCCCAAGCCTCCCCCCAGAAGTCACTCACTGGGCTCCTTCAGTCGCAGCTGGATGGCAGGACTGTCGCTCTTGTCCCGCTTTATGCCCAGCACTTCCCTCTCCCACTCCCGTTCCCGCGTCTCCTCCTCGATCTGCCGCTCGGCCTGGGTGCAGATCCGCAGCAGCCGCAAGCACAGGATCTGGTGCAGCCTCATGAAGATGTACCAGTTGCTGTTCACGTAGAAGAGGTTGTAGACCTCATCCATGCCCCGCAGCTTCTGGGCTGTCGTGTTGTTGAACATCAGCTTGGTTTTGGGAGGACTACCCCCAACGCCGTTGTGCTTTTTCGCAGCCCCAGTAGCTTCGTCCACATCCATTTCCTCTTCTTCTTCCTCTTCCACATCCGAGAGTTCACCTCGCTGAGCAAACAGCAGGTCTGGAATGAAGTGATACATGATCTGCTTGATTTTGTACTTGTCCTCTTTCTGGATTCCCGTCTGCCGCTTCACGTGGTGGATGATGAGAGAGGCAGCATCTTCCAGGATCTGCTTGTCTTCATAGGCTAGTGAGAGGTGTGGGCCTGTGGGGACTCCAGCATTGTCTTCTGAAGCCTGTTCTTGCCTCTACAAAAGAGAAACAGCACAAAAATCAGCCTAAACAATCCCTCTCCACCACCCAAGAGCCTCCTAGAAAGCTCTGCCAGTGGAACAGATTTCCTCTCGCATCAAGCTGTGAGGAACAGGAACTCAAACTGCACGAGCAAAGTACAGAAGTTTGAGGGAAAGAAACCATTGGTGACCATCTCACCTCATCATAGATGCTTTCAATCTCATTGAGGAGACTCTTTGACCTTAGGACCTTGGTATCATTCTGCTTGAAGTTGATGCCCTGGTGGTCCAAGGATTTCAGGTAATACTTCTCATTCTGCTCTCGCCAGACTTTATTAAATCCTCTCTGGGCTTCTCGCCACTCTTCCTCTTTCATCTTTAACCTTGGATGAAGAAAACAAGAGTGAGCTAAGAGATGAGCATACAAGAAGAACCTTGGCCCAGGGTTCTTGGTGAGTGTTGACAAGAGCTGAACTCCTGATGAAATCAGGATCAAAGATATCCCACAGAAAGGAGCGTTCCAGGAGGTGCACCCTGGACACACTCTTCTGGAGAAACCACTCTGGGTTTCTTTCACATCCAAGTAAAACCATGCAGGAACAAAGCAGCCCCGGGAGAGGGGATAGAGGGACAGGGAAGTCAGAAAAGCTGGCCCTGGTCTCTCAGAAGTCACACAGCTCTACTCCTGGAACAGGGGCAGCTTAGTTTGGACAACGAACAAAGCATGGACACCTGAGTGTCCTGGGAATGTGCTCCTGAACCTTGACTCAGCATCCCAAGCAAGGGGATTCAGTCCAGGAAGGGTAGGGAAACTGGGACCTTGCAGGTATCCTGGGAAGGCTGCTACCCCTCCAGAACTCCAAAACAACAGGACCAAGAGTTCCACAGAGATAAAAGAGTCTGTACTGCTTACACATCTCCCCAAGCTTCCCCAAGGAGTTGCAGCATCCACTCCCTTTTAGCTGAGGAAGGGGAGGCTGACAACAGAAACAGGACTGGGAGTCTGAGGATAGCAGAGCCACCGTGATCCAGGTACACACAGCCATGGATTTGGAAAGGGATCACATTTAGCTCTGGGACAGCAGTTCCTTCATCTTACACACAGTGCTGACACCAAGGAAGAAAAAAGTTTAGGAGGAGACAACAAAGCTCTATATCCTTCCAGCTGAGCTGTAAGGATTTTGTTTCAGGAGGGCAATTCCCTCTAGGTGACTATTACAGAATACACCAACTGTCCAGAATATAAATGAACTTCTTAGTTTCACAGAATAATAGAATCATGGAATAGTTTGATTTGGAAAGGACCTTACAGATCATCTTGTTCACCCCCTGCTATGGGCAAGGACACCTTCCACTGGACCACATTGCTCCAAGCCGTGCCCAACCTGGCCTTGAACATTTCCAGGGGTGGGGCAGCCACAACCTTTGGGGGCAAATTTACAGCCTTGTGGAGGTCACACTCCTTAGAGGCAGAAATCAGCCATTTTTCCATGAATCTGGACGGCATACAGCACGTCACCCTTCAGAAGGGACCCTGGGGCAGGGTGCTGGGGCAATCAGTACCTTTTCAGTACAATGGGAACAGCCACGGATGGGTTCTTGCGAAGCCCATCGATGATGTCAGCTGCTTTGTCAGCATATATCCTCTGGAGAGCCTTGCGGTGGATCACCTCCGAGGTGCCCCCCAGGGTGTTGTCCAGCCGGAATTTGGCCTGCTCCTCCGCAGACAAGCGTGACAGTTTCTTCTGGATTGCCTCCAGAACGCGGATCGTTGCCAGGTTGGTCTCCAAGACAACATCCAGCTGGAGAGAACAGTGCATTAGCCGTAGCATTTGAATAGACAAAACATGATACTTCACGGAGGCAAACATTCAAGTGATGCGAAACAAGAAGCTGCGCCTGTTTAACAAGGTGTACTCCAGCACTTTGGTGTTCAGATGCTCTAAAATAATCCAATTACATTTCATCTGCTACCTAAATAATACTGCGTAAGAATTTAAAGGCTACCGGAACAATACTGTTCGGAAATTACATCTTCCAGCTGGGAACAGAACACAATTGACAGTTACTCTACAAAAGGACGTGCCCAATCTGAGCAGATTCAGGTAATTTCCCAGCTAACTTCCATTTCCACTCAAGATGTCAGTCGTTTAACATCCTGAACACATTGCTTTGCAGATGATTACAGGGGAATGCATGTTCTCGTGCATCACGTGAGCAGGAAGAACAGAAAAGATGCAACAATTCCATGCTGGCCATTCAACAATTTCATGTGGAGTAGGGTGAACCAAGAGCTCTGCACAAAAGGTGAGGGGCAGTGGTGGCAGCTTAGTGGTTATGCAGCCACTGCTTCTTGCATGAAGAGAACACAAGCTTTTATGCCAAAAAACAGGTGGCAGACACAATAAAATGAGATTCTAAGATGCAGTATTAAAGGTATCATTACATCGAGCTCATTAACTGTTCACAGAACAGAGCTTTCCGAGACGTGAACCAAGGAAAAGCAATTTACCTCAAAACGCTCGTCCTCACACCTGTAGATGTGCTCTTCATATTGTGTCTTCTTGGAGCTCACAAACGTGGAATCTTCGGACCAGGAGGGGAAGGAGACCCAGGTGTCATTCAAAACCTTTGAGGGAGGCAGAGGGAGAACGAGAGCCATGGTCAGTGTTCAAGGGGATCACACCTGGCCAGCTTCAAGCCCAATTTTCTGATGGGACAATCTAATTCCCCAGCTGGAAAAAGCCTGTGCCCCTTCCAAAGCCCAGCATTCCCAGGGCAAACCCAAACAGCTGGAACCCAAACATCCAGGCAGCCTGAAAAATTCACTGGCTGGAGCTGTGAGGCAAAAACTTGCGAGAGAAGAGGAAAATTAAGGTGAAAAGAGCTTTTCTGCTGCTTTGGATTAGTCAGCTGCAACCAGCTGGTTCCTCATGTGTGATTCACCATCAGCACTGTGTGGTCACCACAGCAGACCTGACTGTTAGACAGGACACAGTTGCTGCCTCCAAACAAGGCTAATTGGAAGTATAAATCCATACCCCAGCATCACCTTTCCTGACAAAACAGCTGAGCACCTGCCGCTTTCAAAACAGGAGCAGAACATTAAAAAGCAAACAAACAAAAACCCAACAACAACCTCAAAGAGGCCAAAGGCAAAGAAACAATGATTCTGGCAGACAGTCTTGAAAGCCAGGCCCAGTTTTCATAAACCCAAAGCCTGAACAACTGAGTCATTAGATTCTCACAAGGAGAAAAGTTTGTAACTGCATCACGCAAGATGCTTTTGAGAGACGTGTCAAGACATGGATTAAAAATTCAGCATTTCAGGGAGAAAGAAAGATGCATCTGAGGGAATACGTGGGAGAATCAGTCTACAGAAAACATGATTTTCTTTTAAAGTTGGCCTAGAGACAACTCTGAAAGCAGGCTAAGTGGGAATTTAGGTAAAAAGGCAGCAATAATCCTGAATTACATACTACCTTGTAAAGGACCTCTGAGATCACATTAAGACCACACAGAAAACCAGTTCTGTCATTTCCTACTTGGAGTGTTTTAAGCTTGCAATCTTAACGTTCCTTTCACAGGTTGTACTACGTAACACATCATAAATAAAACGTAGGAGCGTGAGGTATGTCAGTAATTAAACACCATAACTATTCAGTAGGTTTTTCTGGTTTTCCTCCAACTGCCCCCCAACGCTCTATGCAAACCGTTTACAAATGCTGCTGGGGAGAAGAGATGATGCCAACCATCAAAGCCACGTGGGTATCACAACTCCCAGCATAACCCAGTTCCTAGACTGACGCCTCACCCTGTGCAGTAAGCTCCTGGAGATGATCCAGATGTTTACAGGAGTGCCACTAGGAATGCCTTGGGTGTGCTCCCCTCGGGCTGCCACGAGCACCGTGAGGATCCTGAGCCAGGATGGTGTGCCCACACACGCCTGGCTGCAGCAGCAGCAGCACAAATCAGTGTGGATCAGTGCTAAGCAGGCAGCTGCCAGGCCCCAGCTCCGTGCTCACCACCACCAGACGTGCCCTGACACCCCCAGGAATACCTGGGATGGAACATTTCCAACACAGGGATACAAAATAAATTCCCCATCCTGCTGCCTTTCGCTTGCCTTTGCTCCAACGCTTTAAAGAGGCTGGGAAGAGCCTTCCTGTGTGACACAACTCCCACCTTACCTCTTTACACAGCGGGGTCCGCCCCGTGCACTTGGGTTGCTGGTAGCTCTTGGGCAAGGCTCGGTAGCTGGAGCCCAGCCTCTTGCAGGAGGCATAGTCAATCTCCATGGCAATGCCCTCAGTAGCCCGTTCCTTCGGATACGTCTCCATGTGGACAGATTCCTTATACCCCAGAAAGTTTTTAAACCAAGTGAACAGTTCCGGGAATTTCCTAAAGTAAAAGGAATGAAGCGAAAAATGAGCTAAGCAGAACGCAAACAGCGCTGAGCTGTGATGCAGAGGCTGGAACTGATTACTACAGACAGCTCTCTAAATTATCCATCTGGTGAGAAAACCCTCTCTGCTCAACCCCACACTTCCACAGGGCCTGACCAAATGGAAGCAAGCACCCGTTGTTGATCAGGTGGGGGACTGCTCTCTTGGTGCAACCAAGGTCCTTTAGGATTAGTGATGAGCAAGGAACAGCTGTCAGAGCTTTCGCTGCAGGGACAGCACTCGTGCCACGGTCACATCTGGGTCTCCCCAAACTACCCTGGGAGTGAACTCAGGCCAGATTCCTACTTGTTTGCCAGTGTTTTGAACCTTGAACCAGACCTTTCCTTTCCAGAGGCAGCAAGAAGAAACTAAAAGACAACTCTGTGACTACACAGCAGTGCCAAGCAATTGCTTCAACCAGACTCCACAGAGCAGCATAGATCATGGAGAAGCCTTTGCCTGCAAGGTGCAAGTTCACCTGTTCACAAAGTTTCCTGAAGAATTTCTTAGTCTAAAATACTCCATTTGTGCAAGTCCTCTTATCTCATGCAAAGCTCCAGCAACAGGATGAATTGAACCTGTTACTAATTGAATCATTAGTTATTCGTTGCTTTTTCATTGTATGGCAAAAGATAATGTCCAACTCCAGAATAAAAAACCCCTGTATTATATCTTTCCCTATAGTTAGAAGCACGGGCAGTAGATGGTAAAGTACAGATTTTTTTGTCAAATATTGCACCTTTTCTACCTAAGTCAGGCATCCTGCTGATGCCTGACTAATTCCAGTGGATCTACAGAGTGAGTGGAAGCTCCTTAGGGCAGTTTCTCTGCACAGTAGCCACTGTAACGGGGTCCTGAACCCAATTTATGTTGCTACTGCCTTCTCCTTGGAACCAGCAACTCCGTGCCCAGGGAAAAGAAACACTAATCCTGCTGCCCGAGGTTGATGAGAGGATATCTGCTGGTTTTAACCAATTAATAGAGCTGTTCTGTACACTACTGACCATCATGGAAATCGTAAATTCCTATTTAAAGTATAGAGTTCCTTAACATTTTTGGCTTTGTGACAGAATTCAGCTGCTTTCTGGAAACTTTAGTGAGTTTATATCAGCACTCTGCTTTTTTGGTGGGGGGCACATTCCCTATGTAATACATTTCCTATGTAATTCCTATGTAATTTCCTATGTAATTCCTATGTAATTCCTATGTAATTCCTATGTAATTCCTATGTAATTCCTATGTAATTCCTATGTAATTCCTATGTAATTCCTATGTAATTCCTATGTAATTCCTATGTAATTAGACAGTCAATCTTTTCTCAAATGACGTAACCCATGATTCCAGAGCAAGAAACTGCAATAACAGGCTGCTAATAATTTTGTTTGTCCTACTGGAAAGGGAAGACACACAGCAAGCAACACCTGCACTGCTCCTGCACGCTGCCTGTGAGGACAGCTGGAATCTCTCTGGGATAAGGAACAGCAAAGGGTAATGCAGAAGACCATGAAGGTTTGTGTTTCTTTCCTGGCTCCACAACAGAAACACACCAAGAAGATTAAGCTTCTTGCCTTGTGTAAGGGAAGGGGCTGCACTTACCCCAGGAATGGAGAAACCAGCTGCACGAGCTCGGCCCGGGAGATCACCTCCTGGTTGAAAATAACCAGGCAGCGCAGGAAGTTCTCGTACGCTTCCGTGCTACGCAGAGCTTTGCGGACCTGAGGGACAGGAGACAGGAGGAAAAGAGGAGCTCTCAGGGTGAAACCAAGCAGGGGGAGGTCCAGGAGACCTGGGTTTGACACTCTGCTTCCCACTGAGGCACACAATCTTTAAGTGAGCTGGACAGAGGGAACTTGCCCTGTACACAGGGCCAGACAAACTGGTGGGAGCCGTCCCCACGCTGGGATCCCCTGCAGTGTCAGCACTGGGGCTTTACTCTAAGAAAGGAGCTGCAAATGAAGAATTAAATCCTTCCAAGAACCCTGTGACAGCTGGATTATAAAGCATTGGAATTGTGGACATCAGTTGTAAATGCAGCACCACAAACCCACCCAGGCTGCTTTTAAACTCCAGAGAGTATTTCAAGTAGGGAGCACGGGTATGAGACCCATGCCCTGGGTAACACCTCTCCAGCCTCTGCTGCTTCCAGCTTGGACTGTCACAGACAATCCTCCTTGTGTACCCCTGATCTGCACAGAATGAGGAAGCCAAACTATTCATCCCAACTCCATTGCCCTTCCCACAAGAACAGTTGGATCTACACATCAGACTGAGATCTATCATTGTTAAGTTATTCATCATTATGGTTCTAATTCCACAGCAGGGATTTCTAGGTTTACTCATGTTAACACCTACACATCCTCCAAGCAATAAATTGGTTCCCAGTTCCCATTAGCTGGTTCCCATCACGCTGCAAAATTCACCACAGCAGCAGGGAGCAACCAAGACTGTCATCAATGCATGAATATTGCTTAAAAGGATGGTTTTAAGTTCGTTCCATACTCCCCTCTGAGCTATAAGGGAATGTATGGACATCTTAGAAAACACACCAAGGTACCACTTGGAAACATCCCATATCTCCTTCACTCGATCTGTGTGCTAAACCAGCAACAGGTAACAACTGTGCAATTAATTAGATTAATCTCTGAGGGAAAAAAAACCCAAAAAACAACCCAATGTAAATATGAATCAGGTGCTTTGTAAACTGAGCTCCCCCACTGCAGCCAGCTGCTTGTAGATGGGTACAAGCTGTGCTGACACAGCAAGACATGCCAAGCACATCATCAACTGTACGGGGATTTCATAGAGGGGAAAACAATTTGGAGTGTGGGTTATAGGGAAAAATTCCCATTCCCTCAAATAAACTGCAGCAGCAGCGGGTAGAAAGCTGAAGAAGAAGCTTTGAGGAAAAGACACATGGAAAAAATACAAAAAATATCACAATTAAAAAAAAAATTTCCATAGATCTGACTTAGAGGTCACAGGATAGATCTGAGGTCAAGCTGAGAAATGTTATCAGGGTGGTGTAAATCTCACACTTCACTGAGATAAAAGTCCAGATGTGTATACAGGAAGAACATACATCAAGGACACCAAACATCTGCAGTCCACCTCTCACCTTCTCAAAGAAGAGAGATTCTGTCCCCACACCATGTTTGCTGGCTTCTGCCAAAGACTGGTCTTTCAAACCAAGCAGCTTTGGTTTCTTCTGTTATCAAAAAAAAGAAAGGCAATTAAAAATAAAAGAGGTGTTCAGCAAGTTGAGATTATTTGATTGTCTACCACACTTGAGCGCCAGCTCCCTGACCCCACCATGTGCTTCCCATTAAAGGAAAAGGTGGCTTTTTTGAAGGAAAAGTCTATTAAAGCATGTGCTACAAGTTAATTTACTGAATGTTAATAAGTAGCATGCCACTCCAAATATTTGTAATACATTGTTGCACCCTTTCCTGTTAACTAGCTGACTGAAACAATCACACTGCAGCGTATCTTATTTTGATAACTAGTTTGGAAAACTGCCAGAATAAATAGTTTTCCTATCACTCATGCAGTTCTGTAAGTCTTACACCTCCCCAGAATAACAATTTTTTTTTCTCTCTTGCATTCTACCGCAAGATGCTTTATTTTCCCCATACCACCCCTGCACTCTCCATCCTCAGAAAGGCTGAAAGTTGCCTCCAAAATGTGCTTCATTTTGGTGCCCTTGATTTGAAGAGGAGGAGAAAGGGCTGAAGGGGACTTAAATCACTGGATTTAAATGATACAATTACGCCTGCTAATGCTTTTCATGACAAAGGAAGATATACTGGCTTCAAAAAAAGCAGGCAAATTTATCCTTCATGCACAAACACGAAGCCACCTGGCCACAGGACAATTTTTGTTGCACTACAAAGCCTCACTGCTCTCACAAATTGTGCATCATTTGAAAAGGGCAAACTCTGCTGAGAGAATAATCATTCATCATTGTATTAAAAGGCATATCACAGGAAAGATGAGCAAACACGATTCTACTGCATCTGCTCCAAGTTCTATTACAACAAAGCTTTAGGGCACACCTTTTCAGCTTGTTTTTCCTACGTGCCTTAGGAACATTTGCTACAAATTTTGGACAAATTTATTTTGTGGCATTACTGAGACTTTTGTCTCCACACTCCACAAACCCCCCTCATTAAACACTGCTAATAAAACAACATATTTCTAATAAAGTGATGAAAACTTTGTTTAAAGTAACTATATCCCACCCTCAGGAACAGATACCAACACTGGTTTGCAAAAATCGGAGGCAAAGATTCGTGCTTGGAAACAAGGACTTCTGAAAGGTTTAAAGACAAACATTATTCTCCATGTTCTCCAGCTGCAGCCTGTGCCACAAAAATCACAAGAACTTGGAAAACACATCCTGCTCTGCTCTCCTGGGACAAACAGGGCTCTGAAGGAGCAGCACAAGCTCTCACCTTCACCGGAGGGGTTGCTCCAGTGCCCGAGTGCCGTCGGATCTGGCAGCCGTTCTGGTTGGGTCTCTGCTGCTTGTTGTTGAGCTGTGGCTTCTTCACCGTGCCCCCGTGGTCATTCCTGACAGACTCCACTTTCTCTGCAGTGGTCTTACTTAACAGCTTGTTCAGAAACAAACCCAGAAGACCATTAGGGCTAAGTTCCACCCAAAATGTCACAGAATGGTTTGGGTTGAAAGGGATCTTTAAGATAATTCTGTTCCAATGCCATGCCATAGTCAGGGACACCTTCCACTATTCCAAGTCGCTCAGAGTTCCATTCAACCTGCCCTTGAACACCTCCAGGGTGTTCAGGGTAACCTGTGGCAGTGTCTCACCACCCTCACATGGAAGAATTTTTTCCTGACATCTAATCTAAACCTACTCTCTCTCAGTGTGAAGCCATTCCCCCTTGTCCTGTCACTCCATGCCCTTGTAAAGAGTCTCTCTCCATCTTTCTTTGAGGCTCTCTTCACGTACTGCAAGGCCACAATTAGGTGACCCCTGAGCCTTCTCTTCCAGGCAGAACAATCCTAGTTCTCTCAGCCTTTCCTCCCAGGAGAGGTGCTTCATCCCTCTGACCATGCTGGCAGCCTCCTCTGGACTTGCTCTGACAGATCAATGTCCTTCCTGTGCTAGGGACCCCAAAGCCGGATGCAGCAGTCCAGGTGGGGTCTGCTGCTCCTCCTAGCTCCAGATGACCAATGGATTTTACTGCAGTTACAACTTAGAACAACCCCCTTAGGCAAAGGAATTGCATTTAAAATAAAAGTTATTTAAGAGACAAGTTGTAGCCAGAAAACACAGTCTACCCCCGTGACCTCATTCCTACACCCCACGAAAGAAACAGCAAAAGCACATTTTTCTGAACACTGGCTACATACAGAACACTGCATTAGGTATTTCAGGCTGTCTCCAAGGGTACTCACCACAGAGCTGTTGGCATCAGGCAGGAACTGCCCAAATTCCGAGAGCAGATCCTCCTGGTTCTTGAAGAGGCGAGCCACCTGGGCATAGACCTCCTGCTCCGTCAGAGCCGGCGTGTAGTTCCCTCCTGCCTCCTTGGCATTACGCTGCTCCTTCTGCCAGAGCAAAGAGGAGAAGTGTCAGAAGAAAGGACGCACAAACTATTCAAGTGACAAAGGAAAAATAAACTCTCAGTGATATAAATAACGAAACAGCAAAGAGCTCGGCTTCTCACGTAAAGCATCATGCTATATTAATAGTATGACTCTTATATATTCTAAATATCTATACTTACATATACTATAAATACATCCTAAATGCCCAGCTGGCCCTGGAACAGTAAGACACTGATCACGGAAGTGGTTCCTTTGCTTTTAACATAGAGCTACAGCCACATTGTCTCATCCTGACACATGCTCATAGAAAAATGCCAAATCCAGTTCTTAAACAAGCATTTCAGACACTTTGAGGGACTGAAATCTATTACTTCATACAACTATGTAATCTTTTTAACTTGGAAGAATTCTGCTTGGTTCGAGCAGAATTCAAGACCAGGCTGGACAGGGCTTGGAGCAACCTGACTTAGTGGAAGGTGTCCCTGCCCACAGCAAAGGGTTGGATTAGCCGATCTTTAAGGCCCTTTCCAATCCAAACCAGTCTATGATTATTTGCTGGCCACTGCTAATACAGCAGAACACCCAAATGCAAGTTTTGGACACCCCCCACAAAGCAAAACAAGAGAAACAACCCCACGCAGACCCAAATTCGTATTTCTAACACTCGCCTGATAGGTGTGGAGAATCTCCAGGAAAGCTTTGTAGATGTCTGGCTGCCCCTGGAAGCGATTCTTGATCTTGTTGACATAGTTGATGGCATGATTAAACTCCACGGGCTGATTGTTCTGCAGGGATGGTGTGGTGCCCAGGGAGATTGTCACAGGCGTGTGAGGCTGCACCGGCGGCGAGCGCGGCGATGCGTACGGCGGGATCGGCGGCGTTTGCTGGTTGGCAGGAGCATGTGCCTGCAACTGCGATGGCTGGGGAGAAAACCAGCTGGGTTAGGAGTCAGCAGATCCCTCTGGGGTCAGGATAAAGGCACTTTTAATCCACTTAGGGATAGATAAATATTCAGTAGGCCAGCAGAGAATAAACCGCATCAGGGAGACAAAATGCCTGGACCGTTCAAGGCGGTGTTATTAAAATTATTTTCCTTGCTAATTGCTTTGGACTGAAACCTGACAAGAGACACAAACTACCTCAGAAATTTAACAGAGCCCAAATGCATAGGTATGGCTGGCTCCAACACTGCACTGAGGTCTGCACCTCCATCTTGGCCACTAGTGAAGAACTGTGGGATGTACAAAGGCAATAGCAAGGGAAAACTGGAGTTTCTTGAGACAAAAAGCAGGCAGTGAGTAATTAATTTGGATACTCTTAATGGACATCAAACAGCCAGGTGAAAATTTAGTTTTGAGGTGGCAGTTTTAAAAGGAAATGGAAGTACTTATTCCCCTCATGTTTTAAATTTTAAAATTCGTATTGCAGGGAGTTTTCAGGACTGAGAATGTAAGTAACTGTCTCAGGATGGCCATAAATATCCTGTTACAAGGTCCTGCCTCGCTCAGCTACAGCTTCACCTGCCTGGTAGGGACATCTCACCTCACTGTCCAGCCTGTCCCTCAGGTTCATTTAAAAGTTTCAGCAAAGACAGTTCAACATTTTGCTGTTTGATGGGGAGAAAACCACTTAGCCCATGGTGCTAAGAAGGAGCCTGCTACCTCTTCACTGAGAGCATATACTACTTCTTCAGAAAAAATCCTTGAAATGTGGCACAGGCAAGTTCATTCTGGAATGATCTGCAGTGTCCAGCCTGGCAAATCTTTTAGGAAATCTTTCAGCATGTTTTTGTTTGCCTTTTCTGAGCAGGAAGTTGCATGTCCCAACAATGTTTGTCCAGAGATCAGCTAACTGCCACATTTTAAATCCTGCCAGTTTTTAACTGCATATTACCTTTTTCTTTAGCTTTTTCAGCCAATTGTTATTTAACAGTTTAGGGATTAACCCTTGAAACTTTGGAGATTCCCTCCCTAACGCTCTGAAATATTTTCACATTTTGAGGCTAAAACACATGATATTTTATCTGGCATAATCTCCTTGAACGTCTATTATCCTCTTCTGTTTCACACAGAATACATCTTTTGGACAGTAGCATCTGGATTATATCTAAACCAGAGTCAAATTTCCTTTGTTACTGAAAGGTCTCTGTTTTGGGCACACACACCAACACCTACAGGCAACATCATGGTCATCTTGCCTAAACTCTTGCACTTTAGATGTTGCCAGTAACTCCTGAAGCCTTCCAGCTGATGGCTGAACCAGACCCCTCTACCAAAACCATCCAATCTGAAAACAAGACTTCAAGCAATGCAGAATCCACCAAATAACAAATGAAGGTTTCCTAAAGGCTTAATTGCCTCGAGCATTTGAAACAACACACACACTTTCACACCAAGAAGAACATCTTTATCACAACCTCTGTTTTATGGACAATTTCTTGGGACTTTAGGTCGAAGACAATGTACACAAAAGCAAGCAGATAATGTGTGCCCAGTGCTTTAACTAGGAACCTTTTCCCTAGGGTTGCTAGATCATTTCTTGAATAATGTGTGTGCCATTTACCAGATGCTCTGACTGTCTTTCAGTTCCCCACTGCCAGCAACAAGGCTTTTCCAAACCCTTCATATTTTGGAAAGCTTCTTTGAATTGCTGTCAAATTAACTACGACTGCATCTTCAAGTTTGAAAATGAGAAACCAACGCAGCAGCACAAGGGAAACACACGAAGGTTCACAAATACTGTGGGGAAAAGCAGCGCGGAAGTTAATTTTTCACTCTCTAGCTCCACACCAGCTTCAGCTGGAGGCAGGGGGATGCCCGTGCTCTCAGTGCAGGTCACGCAGAGCCTCTCACCTTGCTGATTTTGGCAGGGGTGGGCTGCGGCGCCGGCTGTGCTGGTGTCGGGGTGGATTGCGCCGAGGGCTGCGACGGATGCGGCGGCTGCGGCTGGGGCTGGGGCTGCAGCCCGTGGGTGGGGATCTGGTGAACCTGCCCCGGGGTCGTCACGTTCACCATGTCATTGGTCTGCACCTCGATCTTGTAGCCAGGAGGCAAGAAGGTGTTGAAGCCCATGATCAAGTCTGGGTGGCCCTTGAAGAGCTGCGATACACGGCTGATCACCCCTGGAGTGTCGATGCTGGGGAAGGAATCAGATCACAATGTCACAGTCCTCTGGGATCTTTCAGTGGGACAAGGTTCTGCACACAGGAATCTTCCGTTAGATTTTTATCCCTTATCACCTCTAACCTATGAAACAACGCAAAACTGAGTCCTATAAACACTCAAGAGTGATATTAGCATTATTTTATTAGCCCAGACAGCGTTTTATATCCACGTGATCTAGTCCCAGGTCTGACCATTATTAATGGGCAGACAACCAGACAGCCAAATGAATCAGCTGTCGAAGCTGAACTTGTGAACTCCCAGCCTAAGCAAAGATTTAGTAAAAATGAAGGGATGCATTTAATTTTAGAAAATAAAGCACACAAGTGCTTTTCCATCATTGTCCAGGTGTGTTATTCTGTATACAAAGGACAGAATTTAGCTCGCAACACGTGCTCCCACGTCCACACACACTCTTTCTAGGCCGGGAGGAAGAAGCAAACTGCAGCTTGTTACCTTTGAGATTTAAATTCCTTCATAATATCCAAGAAGTCATTGTAGACCTGTGGCTGACTACCAAACTGTAGCTTCACCTGGTCAAGGTAAGACAATGCATCCTCCACCTGGAGACAGACCAGACAGGTTATATTAGCAGAGAAGATTTGATTTCACCTACCATTGTTCTGTAACACACTCATTATTTGAAAACACAGCTGGTAGCCCTGAGCCTGGGCAGGGAGTTAAGGAGCAAAAAGCTCATGAGCCTGGTTAGTTTACTACTAGCACTGTTTGAATAAGAGGTACTCACTCCCCACTCCTGGCCCACGAGATAAAATTGTGCCAAAAAGAGACAAAAAGAAAAAAAAAAGCAACACAGATCAGCAGAATTACTCAGAATAAAAAAAAACAAAAAACCACCATACTCCAAATTTACCATCACTGAAGTGACTGCTAGGATAAACAGAACTAGACTGAGTATTTTTCCTGCATTCATATGTGGAAATTATTATGGAAGTCTAAGAATAAGCAGAAAGTGGAAATGACATATTCAGTGTAGTAGATGTCTGCCAGGTACACGCTTGCACTTCTCTCAAAAAGCCAGACATTTCAGTTCCACATAGAAGGGTTTCGAAAATGGCAACTGTGGGCGGCAAATTGTTTTACACCTCAAACAGCAAGAGGTTCACGATTCATGCACCAAGAGCCAATTTCCAGGGGTACTGGAAGAACATCCCCAGCCTAAAGCGAGAGCTCTGGGTCTCTGTGCCCCCAGCAGCCAGGCCAGGCACTCAGCAGCTGCAAGAGCTGCACACGGGACCGCTCTTCCATCTGAAATTAAACTACAGCAATGGACGAAAAACTCATGTATAGCCCCAACCTTGCACGGGCAAAGGATTTTCCATGGGTTTCACTGGGAGGAAGAAACACTCCTCTTGAAACCAGTTCTCAGAGGTTTGTAGAAATGAAGTTTCCAACACTCAGCAAAAGGAAAGGGCAGTGGTTTCCACCAAAACTGGGAAAGACTCACACCATATTTGGAAGGAGCCGAAACAGGCATCAATTCGTATTTTATGTGCCTTCTCCAAATGTAGCAACTTGAAGGGGTTATTTTTGGTGGACTTTTCTCTTTGTTTAAGGATTTTACAGCACATAATCTGGGAATAGAGCCTTCCTGACTCCCAAACTACTCCCACACAACCACCCACATATGCCATGTGTTCAGAAATGCACCAAATGTTTTGGTAATTTAACCCATTCATCCAAATACTCCAAGCAATACATTTTTCCTTTTCCTCCCTGCCACAAATCTTTTCCTAGCAAGCCCAATTTCTTTCTATTACGGTATGTGAAACCACAGGGTTCCAGCAGAAAGAGAAGCCTATTGAACGCAGAAACGGACTCCCAAACACGAGAAGCGTCAAACCCTCGTCGAGAAAGCTTTTAGGAAGTCACCCGCCGGGGAGGTAAAAAGGATGAAAAAAAGGGCACAAGGAATTTCGGGAGAGGATAGCTGACATCGGGCAGCACTGTTTAACATTACCTTGAGCCTCTGGAACTGCTGCTGGCCCTGCACGGGCACGGCCGGGGGCGTGGGGTGCGTGTGGCTGGGCACCACCTGGCTGCCGTGGGGCTGCACGGGCGCGGGGTGGTGGTGGCCGCTGTGCACGGCGGCGATGGCCGGCCCGTGGCTGCCCGAGCTCTGCGGCACGGCCGACACCTGCCAAGGCAAACAGCACGTCAGGCACGGCCACGGCGGCGTGGCAGCAGGCACAGAGCCTTCCCAGGCTTCCCAGACAGCCCGCACACAGGAACACGGGGAAGGAAGCAGAACACAGCTGGTTTGAGCTTTAATGGCTGCTAGCAACCTTCCTCAACAAACTCCGGACGGCTCTCATCCTATACTCCAAATATAGGAAAGCCCTCCCTGCAAACACATTCCAAACACAGGTTGTCCTCCCTGCACCCTCACCGGTTGTCAAGTATGTCCCCTGACATAAAGACCTGAAAAAGGAGGGTAAAATGGCACTTTTAATCTGACAAGAGGCAAGGTTCTCTCCTTTCCCTACATGTCACCAGTAATAATCTGAGTGAATGAATCTTTGCGGGCTGCTACGTTCTTGATGCTCAGTTTGGGTACTGAAGTCGAATCATGGCTCTCTGGCATCAGCAGGCTCAGGGGAAAACCCAGCTTGGTATTTCCCCTAGAAAAACAGGGAAAGGAACAGAAGGCATGCACTCTTGGGACTTCTTTATACTGTAAACCAGGAAAGTTTCAATTTGGAAAATCATTTTCACAAGCCCAGTTTTCCACTTAAGCCTCTTCTGGATGGGACATACTTTATTTAATCCTCATGAAAAAAATAAGATTTGCCTGCTGGTCCGTCTAAGTTCTTTTTAGGAAGGACTGCCAGCATCAACACACCCTCTTCCAGCCCCTGCAAGGGTCTGCCTGCAGCTCTTCAGCTCTGTGGCTGCCACTATCAGTGTGAACATTCCTTCTGCAGAAGCAAGGATGAAGCTGTGTGTAAAATCAGGAACCACACAGGGAGAGCAGTTCACCAGCAACACAAGTGTGGAAGACTAAACGTGCCAGAAACGTGGCAAAGACAAATATCACACAAATAGCCTTTCCCTGCTCTTTCACTGACAGATATCTCCGGTGTACTCTTAGAAAGATATTTTTTTCCCTGTTCCCAACTGCCAGCTCCTTGTAAAGAAGGCACGAGAGGGAAGAGTGCCACCTAATGACTCTGGGGTAATGTTTCCCAAAACATTTCAGTTTTCCTGAAAGTCTTCAATCTAAATGCTGATCTAGGCTGTTAAGCTTAAGATCACCCAAGATACCATACATCTTTTACAACAGCAAACCCTTTCCTGCTGAAAAACAGAAAAATGGAGGAAAAGCCCTCCACAAACCCGACTCTGATTTAGAGACCATGGTCTGAGAGACTCATTAAAAGAATTGTGTTCAAGAAGGCCAAGTCACACCACGTTTGTTCATGAATGAAGCCAATAGAGCCAGCACTGAAAATGAGATGTATGACAAGTACGTCGTCCATTTTTTAAAGGAAACTCCGGTCACCAAAACAAAACCTCGTGTCAAATACACAACTCCACGGTGCCGTGACACGGTGCTGGCTGCCCACAGAGCTGAGGGCTGAGCACACACACCTGGTAGCTGGGAGTTACAGAGTACTGGATGCCCGTGGCCGACTGCATGGTCTCCGAAACCGCCTCATAGACCGGCGGGGCCGGGGCGAGCACGCGGTGCTGGTGCGGGAAAGCCTCGGTGCTGCTGGTGATACGTCTCTGCTGCGACGCATACACGGGTGACTCCTGCTCATCCAATCGCCGCTTCATGCTGAACTCATGCTCGGGAAGCACTACAAAACCTGGGAAAAACAGACTGGTTAGCACAGGGAATTGATGCAGCGCTCCCGTCCCGCACCACGGGTGATGTGGAGATCGCCTCCAGCAGGTAGGGTGAGTTTCTGTCTGTTCAGAATTCCATCTTGAGATGGGAAAGTGGAATTAAAGATTTAGCTTTCAGCATAAAACGTGCAATCGTATCTTGCCACAAAAAGTACAGCCTTGTTGTTGCAGTAACTTGAAAGTTAATGGTTTCTTTAGTCTCACTTAGAGGATGTTGCTAACTGAAGCATCTGAAGCGCACACAGACCCTGAGCGACGCAAAGCTCGTGAACGCAGTGCTTGAACACAACAGCCTGGGGTAGGATGTGTTACCTACACACAGCTTATACTGACATCAGAAAAAAACCCCCTTGGACAGTCCAGGTAGGATGACAGACAGCTGTGAGAGATGCTTTAAAACATGGGAAAAAGCAGGATGCGGAATCAGAGTTTGAAGTCACTTACAAAGCCCCGAATATTCTGCATTTAATCCATGTGTATTGAACACATTTCATGTGTAACCTCAGGGAAAGACAGAGGTCTGCTATGCCAGGAGTATTTTGGATACCACATGCCACACACCTGCAGTCCTGCCAGCACCCTGGCCCCACTCAGCAGCTGGATTCCTGCCTGCCAGGGAGCACGGATCAGCACCTCTCTCACTTACCCCCCAGTATTTTTCTTCATGTTCCTGCCCAACTTCAAGTTGCTTTTAAGCAACTTGATTTCACTTCAAACCTGACAGGTCATTCTGCCACTGTCCCACTCCAAAAGGAGCCATGAATTCCTGGGTCTGCTGGATTGAACTACTCACCCAGCACTCTTTACTGCAAGCAAATTCCACTGCTGTTTTCTGTCCATTGATAGTTATTGCCATCCTTGAGATGTTATCTGCTCTTTAGTAAAAGCACAGGCTGCCTATTAAGATGTTTGAGGGACAGAAAACAGTGAAATCCACCCTCTTCTGCTTCAGGAGCTCTCCAAAGCAAGGCCTTTTTCAGTCCAGTGCAATTAAGACACATTCATTGCTACAGCAAACACATGGATAAAGAAGAGGGAATGAAGTTCCCCCAGAATAATGGTACAGCAGCCAACTGAGCCAATCCCCACCTACCAAGTCTTCACAGACTGAATCTGTCATTAATCAAATAACCCAAAGATCGTTTACTAATATCTCATGTCAAATATGCAAACAGGAACCAGCAGGACAGAGGTGCAGACTTTCCCCTCCGTGACAGAAAACATAAAAAGATTTATTTGGAAATAGTTGTTTTGGAAGGGACCCTAAAGATCCTCTCATTCCACCCCCTGCCATGGGCAGAGACACCTTCCACTGTCCCAGGGTGCTCCAAGCCCTGTCCAACCTGGCCTTGGACACTGCCAGGGATCCAGGGGCAGCCACAGCTGCTCTGGGCACCTGTGCCAGGGCCTCCCCACCCTCACAAGTAAGAATTCCTTACCAGTATCCAGTATAAACTCTCTCTACTAGTCCCTCCTTTCACTTGGAGAGGGTAGGACAACAAGGAAGATGACTTAATTTCTTTTTGAAGTTACTCTTCAAGTTTAACCTCTCAAGAGGTCCCCAAATCACCTGTCAGGTCACAGACAGGAAGCAGAGGAGGACTTCTTGCTCCAAGTAAAGGGGAAAACTCATCAACTGCATCTTAATTGCAAGTTACAAACCCTAAGTAAGCCTGACTCCAGCACACAGGAGCTCATTTTTCTGCTTCTCTTTTCAGCTGGTCTCTGCTGACAAATGAAGAGCCAGGCAGGTTAACGTGGAGCTACTCCTCTCAGGCCACATTCAGCTTTGCAAAAACACACTTTTATGCTAATAAGGCTGGGACTAAACTGAGTAAATCTGGCCTCACACCATCCACCCACGAGCAGAGCTGGCCAGGATTTTGCATGACAATGGCTGAGTGCATGAGTAAAGTCTGGGCAAGGCTTTGGTGGCAGCTATTTATAACCCTCTCACCAGCTTGGATACCCTTCTGCTCCAAACACTGGTCCCTCAGCCAGTCCTGCCACTCGCTTTTGATCTCCCAGGCTGCTTCTCCCCTCACCCTTTCAATATTGTGCATAGATACACGTGGTGTGTGTGGTGTGGTGGCTGTTCAGTGTTCCAACCTCGGGTCTCATTTCCCAAAGCACCACTCCACACCCACACCCTCAGCTGGACTCACCAACCCCTAAAGCAGAGGATGGTTGAGGACAGAATTTGGCTGGAAGACTCACGTGCCCTTATGAGGATTAAAATGCCACCTCAGGCTGCCTGAGGAGACTTTTCCCCACGAAGCTACCAAAATTCTTGGCCTGTGAGGCCAAGGGAATCATGATAGGACCAAGGATCCATCACCACACACACTCCAGCAGCATGAACATCAGTTTTTAAAGCTCCTGATTGTTGCAGGCCAAGTGTACAATCTTCCAAAAATCTAGTTTGCTGTATAGTTGATACTAAAACTTCTGCAAAGTAAAAATTAAAGCTCATGTACGTTCATCTTCCCTCTGAATTCCCCTCACCTTCATCAACTGAGCTTGGACTCTGCTTCTATCCAAGCACTGGACCTGCTTCAGCTGTGAAATTTTGTATTATATATAGGTGTGCATATATATATATATATGATCAATATATAGGTAATAATCAATAGCACTATTAGTGCTAGTTACCTAGGAAATCAATTTTCCTAGACTAACTCCTACCAAGGGTCTGCAATCCACTGAGTAAGAGTGCCCCCCAGCAAACCAGCCCTTAACGAAGATTGCTAATTGACAGGCTTTATTAATCCTAGCAGAGAGATGATCTGAAGCTCTGCTGTACTAGACAGAGTCCAGTGATGATAACTCTGCATCCACCAAACTCTGCAGAGAGGGGAAAGCAAACCAGCACCACAACAGTGACTGGACTGCATCCTGCAGAAGCAGATATGATGCTAAAGGGTCCCAAAGTGCATTCACTTCCTCACTGAAGTCCTCTTAATCTTGACCTGGCATCTCCCACTGATCTCCTCTGCTCAAAAGCTGGAGAAATCTGTCTTGCAGCAAATCCCACCCCTCCTACAGCCCACCAAAAAGCTGAGGAAGGAACACTGAGGTGAAACCCAAGACTAGACATGTAATTTTGAACTGATTTAGCCAAAGTGTGCTGCTCAAAGGGGCAATCCCACCCGCTTCCACCCTCAGTAACAACTGATTTTTCCTTAATGATGGCAAAGCTCAGCTAAGAGGAAGGTATTTTGAGAATAAACATACAATATCAAAGACTTGTACCAAGCATTTTCCCCCCACGTTACAACCAATACTACGCTTATGTCGTCATCTCAGAAACGGAGCACACATCTCTGGCATCCCCTTATGGACTTTGAAGTGTAGATTTAGAGAGCCCCAATTCAAACTGCACCATCTGTAACCTTAATTCGAGGGTTGGAAAGTCCTCAAAATACAGCAGGGACTGAAAGTAAGTCACAAAATTCAGGTACTTTCCTTTGTTAAAAGCATTAACAGGAGGCATGTTGATCTCAGCACTACCTGAGTCAAGAATTGCATTCCCTTTCCCCAGCAGCATTTCTACCCAAATTCCCTATTAACTCCATTTAGAGCACACTTCATTCCATCTAGGGGAGGATGAAAACTATTGGGGTTTTTTTTTTCTGAGGTTTTTAGTGCTCCTCTTCACAGGAAAAGGATGCTGCATGGGAACACACCTCTGGATCTTCCCACCTGCGCCACCTCCCAGCTCACCAGCTCCGTGCCACAGGTAGGATGCATGAGGCAGACACACATACACTGAGGATCCTCAGCTGGTAAAGCAAAGCAAAAATTAAGAAAAGCTATGTTGCATCTCAGTAACAACACCAGAATTATGCAATTCTACCTCGCCGACTCCATCAGAGGGTTTCCCCATCCCTCTGCCTCACACACGCCGGTGGGACAGATAAAGGCAATGGAGCACATCCCTTTCCCTCTGGTACTGAGGGAGGCAGAGGAGCGGCAGTGCTGACACAGAAAGAGGAGGAATAAAGTGGGGACAAGGCTGGATTCAGCTGGTGGAGCACTGCAGGGCTCTCCTCCTGCCTGCTCACTGCTCCGTGGGAGCAACAGAGGCACGAGAGCCCAGGTGCTCTCCTCTTCCCTCGGAAAACTGCCTCTCCGGTGGCAGCTCCGCTCCCCAGCATTTTACCATATAATATCCCAAAAATCTCCATTATTTCTGTTGCAGGTTTTCCCACCAGACAAGCAGGGTCTTCTGGCATTAGAGATCAGCTGGTAAAGTAAAAAGAAAAAGCCAAATAGAGACTAGGAAGAAAGCAAATTGGGAAGGTGAGCTGCCTCAGCACCTGTTGGAAACCCAACACACGTGTGGATAAACACCACCTTCACCAACAAGCTGTGAAAGAGCCACTGGAGAGGATCTTGGTTCCTCTGAAAAACTGCAGGGAAACTGCAGAGGAATTGTTTAACACACGTGAGGGCTTTTTAAAAGTGTTTCTTTCGAGGGAGAGAGGACTCAAAAGTCGGGAGCAGCAAGTGTAAGTCAGCTCTGATCCCGGAACAGTCACGGATATGCTGCAGGACACATCCCACATGGGATTACAGAGGAGTACGTCGCAGTGCTGCTGGAAAGGAGCCGGCTCAGGTTCCGGCAGTGCTGTTATCCCAGCCACACCACTTCCAGAACGTGACCCAGCTTGTTCAGCAGTCACTGCTGTACTTTGTTTGTGTGGTGCCACACAGCCCGGATCCCCCGCCTGAAGCATGGGATAACCCCTTGGCCACGCTGCACATCCAGGATGAGAGCATCATTCCAAAACGAAATGAGAAGCATCCTTAGAAAAAGATGCTGGAAAAGCACAACCTGAAGCTTTGGGAGCAGTTAGGAGAGTTTTCTGCAGTGTGACACTGTGACAGCCGTGCCAGTGCTCACCATGAGGCAGATGGGGCACAAATAAACCCCACTCATCCAGATGGGGTTGGCACTGATCCCTGCTTTGCCAAAAAGTGGCCTGGGTGCCAAACCCCACTGCACAGACACAATCCAAAACAAGCTCTACAAAGCTTAGGGCATTGTTTTGCCCCGTTCCCTGACTGCACCTACCCCATGCACAGAGAGAACGATCAGAACCCATTTATTTAACCAAATGTAAAAAGGAAAGACCCCAGCGGGGATGGAAAAAAGTAGCATGGTCCCAAAAGTGCACCCCAGGCTCAAGTGACAGCTATTACGGGGCTCTTTTCTGCTCCAGCTCCAACAGCCATAAAAGCTTTCCAACGCTGGAGAAGTCCAGAACAGCAATCTGGACAGAAAACGATTCATAAATCCTGGAAACGTAAATGATCCGCCTGCCAATTCCAACACGATGCTCCCAGCCCCAAGACCCACACGTGCCAGGAGCCTGTGCAGAGGGCTCCCCTGGCAATCCAGGCTGGGGCCAGGGGGAGAGCATCCCCCTTCCCCACGCTGCTCACAAAAACAGCCTGAATCACCCAGAGTTTCCCCAAACTCGAGCAAATTAGTGCTGTTTTTTTGGATGAGCGATTACGTTGCAGCATCTCAAACAAATTCATGCTGAGACCATGTGTCTTCACCAGAAGCGGAAGGTGGGAGGGATGAGGAGAAGATACTTTGGGGGGAGAAAGCACAATTTCCTTTCTCAAAGACCGTACCCATGTGAAAAAACTGCTAACTTCACCTCACCAGGGGAAAAAAAAGACCCTAAAAAGTGGTTTTCTGTCCTTGGAGATCCAGCCCAGGCTGACACGGGGCTGCCAAGGCACTTTATGTGATGAAGGAAGTTTTACAGATGCTTTAAAATTAGTATATTAAAACAAAACGCCATTTTAATTTAAAATACTGTACTGTTAATCCTATGTAGTAATGTTTACCTTTCTAAAACTGTATTTTTTTAAATAATTACAAGTTAGGAGTGGAAAACTGCCAGTACAGATACACCTGTACTGAATCAAGTTGGGCATTTCCCACTTGTTTACTGACCCTACACCTTTTGGCACAACTGAAAGCTGCAAGTTGAAAGAGAAACATGAGGTGTTATGTCAGCCTTAAGCTACACTTTAGCACACAGACCAGGTTTAGGTTCCTCTGGACAGCGTGAGAGACTGAAAATCCATGCACAGCTGGAGATGCCTTTGATAATTAGTTTAAAATAGAGCTGACACAACTTATTTTGCCCCATTTCAGTGGTCCAAGTAAATGCATTTCTTTAGGGATGTAACTTCTACCTGAACACACGTACTATTCACACAAATAACGACTATTAAAGTTCATTCTGAGCCCAGGCCAGGAAAAGGCAGAAAAAACAGGATTTAGTTAAGCAGACACCAAGCACGGTCATACTTTTAAAGCTACCTGAACTCCACCAGCCTCCTGCTATCAAAAAGAAAAAAAAACAAAAAAACCCTAAAGTAGTTTCTAGGGATGTACAACAGCCTGAAGAATCAAAAAAAAGAGGTGAAACACCAATGCAAGCGTCTGCCAAGTGCACAGCACGGGAGGAGGAGAAGAGGGATCCGGCTCGCTATTAAAATCGCTGGAAAATTAATGGGTGCACGAGGAGCTCTCGGGTTTCCATGTCTCTACGCGTCGCTCCAACAGGTCCTTTCGGAGAGCTGCGCTATGGAGCTGCAAAACCGCCAACAGCGGCGGGGGGAACCCTCGGCCATCCCGGAGCCGCCGCCGAGCGGGACCCCGCCGCGGGGTACGGCCCGGCACAGCGCCTTCAAGGCAACTCCGCCGGGAAGTTGGGCGAACACCGGCACCGGGAGAGCCCCGCGCCCCCGCGCCGGCTCTCGGAACACCCCCCCGGGCGGGCGGGAGCCCCGGCGGCGGGTCTGGCGCGCGGTGCGGCCGGTACCGGGGCCGTGCAATGCGGGCGAGCGCTGCCGGGGGCGGTCCCGCCGCA
>VWZT01003046.1:0-18699 GCA_013397055.1 Pachycephala philippinensis
AGGGGGGAAGTGGTTGTTTACACTGCAGCAAGAGTTTGTTTTCGTGCTAAAAAGACCCTTCTTTCTTCAGGATAATTTCTGCTTATGGTCAGATATTTTATGTATTCAACAATATTTAAGATCATTGAGAAAAGATCCATCTAAGTCCTAAACAAGGGCTTTACTCTACAGGTTGGCAGGCAGATGGGGAAACCTCCACCTAATCCCAAGGAGAAAGACAGAGTTAAAGAATTTTTTGACTTGTAGACCTGAAGTCTGCTTCTGAATATTCTTGTTCTGTTGAGCAAGTTGCCTCTGTTACTAATTCTAAGGATGCTCTAAGAGCAGCAGAGGCATCTCCCATTGCTGAGCATCCCTAACAGAGTGTGAGACCCATCTGCCCTGCCTCTGTCACCCTGAACAAGCACACCTGCACCAGAGGGTCTCCCTGTGCTTCACAGCCCAGCTAGGAGAGAGGCAGTAGTTTTAAGAAGTTGGCTGAAAAATTGAATTTTATCAACAGTAAGCAACATAGAAGATAAATAAGAATATTACTAAGCTTGTAGCCAGTACCTGGTCTTTTTGGTCTGAGAGGTAAATAGAAGTGATAAAATAAACTTTCCTAGCTTAATTCTCTCCCCCAAGTTGGAAGTAACAAGAAAATACTTGTGCTCTTCTTAATGGTTTCTGAGCCTTTACTGATTCTAAGGGTATCCACACTGACTATCACAGAAACACAGAATCATTACTGTTGGGAAAGACCTCTAAGATTGCTAAATCCAACAGTGGATCTGCCACCACCACCACCACATTCACCACTAAACCATGTCCTCAAGGGCCATTTCCACATTTCCTGAACACTTCCAGGGATGGTGACTCCATCACCCCTCTGGGCAGTCTGTTCCAGTGTTTGTCAACTCTTTCCATGAAGATTTTTTTTTCCTGTTATCTAATGCAAACCTCTCCTAGGGCAACAAAAGGCAATTTCTCTATCCTAGGTAAGATAATCCAATCTGGCCCTAAGTTCAACCACTGTAACAAAGCAGCCAAGGACACACCTTGCTTTTGGATAGTTTGACTTTGTGCTGTCTCCAAGCCAGCTTTCAGTTAGATCAGATATGTAGCAAATATTTTATAGGGAAAATGGCCCAAGAATACACAATTTTTAATCATAGTGAGAACATCTCAAAAATTTTAGAATTGAAGTTGTTTGCTTTCCTAGCTTCAACTTTATTCATGTGAACTGTCACCCAGAATTGCCATATTTATAATTTTTATTGTAAAATTGGGGGAATGGGAGTATGACAGTTACAGACAAAGACTAGAAAAAAAAAAATTTATGAGAAGAACAAAAAAATATGGGATGATTTCTCCCAAATGACTTTTCTAGGGAAAAATATAATCAATCACAATTCTCAATCTGGCTTTGCTAATATTCCCAGTTTTAATTATGAACAGAGCAGAAGGCTAATCAGGGAAGAATCATACCTGCTAATGTGTGATCAGAGGAGACAGCTTGTCCTAAACATTTGAGTGACAGTGGTCCAGGAAATTAACAACTCTCTCTACATACAGAGAGACAAAATCATAATTAAAAGAGGAAAACAAATAAAATAAGAGCTTCTGTTGGCCATATTTCTTCATCCAGTGCAGGTCTATTTGTGGCATTCAATTATAAGTGTAAATCAGTGCTACTGCTTTGCTAAAATTACAATACAATATTTATTGCAGTGGTGCATTGGTTTTAATACCACTCTATTCCACCTTGCCAAGGTCATCAAAAGTGAATTCTGAAAAACCAAAGATCCCCACTCCTAAAAACAAGTTTCCCATGGAACAGGACCTTGAAGGGATAAAGTTCAATGCAAAAAGTGTGAAAGACTTTCACAGTGCTACACTTATAAATATGAGTTGAAATAACATATCTCAGGAGGAGGAAGAACAGGAAATCAAAGACTTTTGTGAGACAATGGTGACAAGAGGTTTGGCTGCTTTTCTATTTTTTCCCTGAGAGATCATCCTTCTGGGAGCCCTTGTGACTTTGGAACAGTTTTGGAAAGGGGGAATATAGCTTGCAAAAGGAAGGGTTTGTGGAAAACATAACGAAATTAGTCTGTAAGCACACGCTATAGGCAAATAGTTTTCTCCACACGAGGCCATTTTAGCTCCAGAAATGTGGAGTCTATGCATTATTTATCTGCCAGAACACGGAACCTAAAACTTGGTGGGAGATAGATGACTTGGGCTTCTATGAAGGTACTCTAAGATGACAGAAGTCACAGATTATGTGAGAGGATGTTGCAGGGGGAAAACCTACTTAGGTGTTTAAGCTAAGTCAGAATAGAAGCAGTTTATTCATTTTTTATCAACCCATGATTAACTGACAAGTGGTGAACTCTCTGCTCAGGGTCAGTCGTGTGACAGATGATCACAGGACAAGATACTTACAAATGTGAACTCCTACAGATTTCTAACTGTGCTGTCCCTCGCTGGCTGGGTCACAGATCCCTGCAGCATCCCAGGGGAGGATGTTCAGCCCAGCCTGGGCAGGCTGGTGATGCCACAGGGCAACTTCTGGCAGACCCAAACCAGGCCCACCCTGCCACTCCTCATCCTTCAAGACCTCTCTACTACAATACAAATTTTCATGCCACTCCTTTAGTTCTATTTGGGATGACTCTTCATTTCAGAAATCCTTTTAGAACTCACCAGTTACTGTTTCATATGGCTGATGGTCATCATCTTACTTAATATGATGAGTTTGGGGCACACTGCCCCGAAGTTTGTGTGTTTTATGCGTGCTCCCTGTGGGCTGTCACACTCAAGGCAAACAGAGATGATTGTCCAGGCTGTTTTCCAAGTGGGCTGTACAAGCTCTCCCATAAAGTATGAGAGCCACATCACCATTAACTGCATCTCTGGCTTTGAATTTTAATAGTACAATTTTGATTGTTGTATTTAAAAGACGTTGAAAGAGGCCACTTGCTCTCACAGTTTCCTGCTTGGGTTCCCAGTGGTCTTTTCCCCTTGAAGTTTATTCCTTGCATATAATAAGCCTTCCTTTTTTCATGTCTCTGTGTTTATACTGATAAAATTGTCTTTAAATTTAGCTGCTTATTCTATTCATTGCCTGTGGGCTGAAGCCATAAATCTCTAACAGCCATAACCAGAGCATCTGGCAGACATTTTACATTTGGTTCGCAGGAAGAAATTGCAAAGGAGACTTACGTGTTAAGCTTTCTCCTTGAAAACGTGCAGTTATTCCCTTTGTTTTGAATAGAAAAAGGAGGATATAAATGATCCTAGGTGTCTCAAAAAAATATTACAGGGCAAACCATATATTCCTTGCCCATGCAAATCACATTAGTGAGAGCTGTGGATTAATTGGTCCAATCCCCATATAATTTTATCACATTTTCTTTGCTCCTTCCCTGCCATATAACCTCATTAAACAGTTCTCTTTGCCATGTAGAGAGAGAAGGAAGTAGCTACCTCCCCTCATAACTTTGGTATGCGTGTACATAATGAATTTGAATATCCATTATTGTAGAAATAAATACAGATAGCAATCCCTCTATTAACATTCTCTGTACACAAAGACAAATGAAAAGACAATGTCATTAGGATCCCAAAGAGAGTCAGTATTGACTGAAGGATGGCAGCTAAATCAGAAGAAGGAGTTGTAGAAAGTTTTAACTTGCTTTTCTGAGACTTTACTGTGATCAGGTTTTTTCTGCAGTACTGATGTGTATCTTTTGGTATCTCCAAGCAAGGGGTTGCAGCACCACGGGAACTATTTACAAGTGTAAAAGTGTACACAAGTGAGGATACAAGTGTATCCTCGAGTATGTTACTGATGTGCTAACACAATTTCATGGATCCCAGTGGACTATGTTATGTTTCACATAGCTGAAGCACGGTGCAGCTGGCAGTAAAATACACAGAGACCTCCACTTGTTTGGGTAAGTTTATTAGTTTCTGGGCTCAGCTGACTCTACCTGCTGCTCACATATTATTTCTGCAAGCATTAGCGAATTGAAAAGCTGACGGGAGGCCCTGGCCTCACCTGGATCTCAGGTAACTTATGATCCGGTGCCTCGGTGCTGTTAAATGCCCCATGCTGTTGTGCTTCCTGCACTATGCTAAAAATCCTCTTGCAGATGTCTTTTTACTTCTGTAAGGCTTAGTACAGGGCTTACCAGGGGTGGGGAGTCTTGCTCTTCAGTTCTTCTCATCCCACTTCTAGATAAAGTCTGTATTGGCTACTGAGCTTGCAAGAGATAAGCAAATCCTTGGGCCTGAGGGACAATTGCCTATCATGAGGTCTGCTTTTTAATTAGGAGGGCTGAGAAACAGTGACCTTGCTGTACTTTCTCTATACAAGCGCAGAAGTAGGATTAGTGATGCACTCTTTTGGGACATTACCTTAACTTCAGGGAATCTTGCTTTGAAATGAGCATCATCCAACTTCAGCCAGTTTCAGTTTTGTACACGCAGCAGCTCAGGACACATCACTTACCCTTTACCTGAAAGAAGCAGGTGAGTGAACATGTCTGTGAGATGGACATCTTCAGCTGTGGCCCCGGTGTTAGGAAGGCAGCTTGTCAAAATGTGCTGCAAAGAGTGTGAGGTATTCTTGTCACAACACTGGGCCAGCTGAGGAACCTGACTCCTCACAAAAAATAGAGAATTAACACAGATACATCTGATTAAACAGGAAACCTCTTATTTGAGCTCAATTGTATGTGGTGGTTGCAAATGAAGAAGACGTGACACTATGTAGTAGCAGGTCTATTCTATAAAAATATGGCCAAAACAACCTAATTTTTGAAGAGTTAATGGTAAATGTGCTAAGTCACAGACAGCACACAGAAACACAGCCCATCCCTAGGACTGACAGGGGTTCTCAGTGTGAGTGGCATGTCTGCAGTCAGGGAATGGGATGTGCACTTCTGACTGCACCCTGACCCCCAGAGTCCCAGCCTTGGTTTGGAGCCAGGCTGCTCAGACCAAGGCTGGGGAGAAGCTCATGCACAGAATCCACTTCCCAGGCCGAGGCAGTTTGTGTCACGTTGTCTGGGAATAGATCCTGTGTGATTGTGGAGTGAGACCTTAACTGCCCTTTGGAAACATCCATCCTGATGGCTGATATCAGTAATTCATTCTGCATTATCCAGCCACTGCTTGTAGCTGAATCCCATCACCCTGAGTGAGTGCTCTAGTGAAAAGCAGTGGTGGTAAAATATCTTCAGTAAATTTTTGACATGTGACTGCAAAGCATTTTCTGTGATTGAGAAAAATACAGGCTGGATGAATGGGCTTAAATGGGCTGGATATTAGTTGGATTACCAGGCTTAAAGGGCAGTAATGAATAGTTCAGCATCCAGCTGGCAACCAGTAAGTGGAGTACAATAGGGACTGATTCTGGGACAATATTATTCCACATCTTTATCACTGGCCTGAATGATCAGACAGAATGCATCTTCAGCAAATTTGCAGGTGAAGATGCAGTGTGTGGAAATATATCAAATGTAAAACTTCAATAAAACTTCAAGTTACAAAGAACTTGATAAACTTGAGCCTGACGACAACAGAAATCTCATGATGTTCAGAAATGAAACAACACAAAATTCTGCACATGGGTCTTTCAAACTGCATAATTGGCTGCAACAACAGTAAACTTTTCTTCCTTGTTTATAGGAAATTCACACCGGCAATGTTGTCATCTGCTTTGGGTCTCCTGTTCAAGAGGTGATTGGAAAAACACTTGCAGAGTGCTAACAAAGTTGTCAGGGTCTTAGAGGATACAACCACCAAGAAGACGGGGGAGTTGAGTTTGTTTAACCCAGAAAAAGGAATCCAAAGAAGAATCTAATTGCAGACCACTTGAAGGATTTTGAAAGGGATGGAGCCAAATTCAGCTCAGTAATAGTGGCTGGTGGTGAAACATTCAGCAATACCCATGAAGTGCAGTTTGGGAGGTTGAGGTAGGTTTGTAGGAAACCCATCTTCACCAGGTGGGTGGTGCAGGCTTGGAATAGCTTGCTGAGAGAGGCTTTTGAATCTCCAGTCTCTTGAGTTTCTCAAAATCCAACCAAGTAATGTATGGTTGATATGATTTGTTGTCAGCAGCAGCTCTGCTTGAGATTGGATGTTGGATTAAGTCTCTCTGGAGGTCTGCTCCAGCCAAGGCTTCTATGATTTGTCCTCCAAAAGTGCATTGACCACACAGATAGGACAAATGCTAACCAAGAACACTTCATTTTCCCACCTCTCTCTAGTGGCTGTGTTAGGTAATGTTGGCAGAGTTTTATTTTGCAGTCTGTGTGCCATAAAAGTCCTTCATACAATGGAATCCTAGGAAAATCTGCTGTACCTGAAGGGATATCTGGAAGTCTAGTCCAAACTCCTTCTCGAAGAGCTGTCTTCAAAGTAAGGTCAGATTGCACAAGGTTATTCAGATTTTGAAAATTTCCAGTCTTATAATCACAGAATCATAGAGTTATTAAGGTTAGAAAAGACCGCTAAGAACAAGTCCCAGTGTTAACCCAGCACCACTGTGTTTGGCTAAACCCTATCCCCAAGTGATACATCCACATACCTTCTGAACATTTCCAGGGTTGGTGACTCCACCCCTTCCCTGGGTAGGCTATTCCAATGTCTGACAAACCTTTCAGTGAAATTTTTCCTAATATCCAATTTAAACCTCCCCTGGCACAACTTGAGGCCATTTCTTGTCAAGCTGTTCCAGTGTTTAACACTTTCATTATGAACAACATATTGAAATACCTCTTGCTGTAACTCCTTCCTGCTGTCGGGTTTGACTCTCTGTCTCTGGGAAGAGCCTGTTTCTCCTGTCAGTCACTCATTAGGACATGGAAGAATTCAATGAATAACCCCTTAACCTTCTATTTTCTGACTGAATAATCCAAACACCTTCAGCCTTTCCCTATAAGCTGGGTGCTCCAGATCCAGTTCCACACCATCACTACAACAGCACACTGCTGATTTCTGTTCTATATACTTTCCCCCAGCACCTTTCTTGCAAAGCTTCTTTCTAACCAGTGTTTGAGCAGCAACCCTGTCCTACAGGTGATCAGTTATTCCCCCAATTTGTTGCAGTTTGCTGTAACACACAAATTTTCCAAACCCATCCAGTTTATCTGCAATTTTTCTGTTCAGCCATCCAGCCACACCCTGTTCTGGCTGCAAAGACACCGTGGGAGACTGTGAAATGACTTGCTAAAGACAAGGGGAAAAAACATCCACTTCTGTTCCCTCCTTCTCAGAGGCCAGCTTCTCCTCACAGAAAGCAATCAGGTCGGTACAGCAAGGCTTAACCCTGGTAAATCCAATCCAGCTGTTCCCCATCACCTTCATGTCCTTCATCCGCATGGAAAGGGCTTCCTTGGAGCCTCCCTCCAGCAGCTTCCCTGGCAAGAGATGACTGACAGTCACTTCCCCCTTGATTCTTTTCAGGTGGGACAAATTATTACCTTTTTTTTTTTTTTTTTACCAGTCCACAGGGAGCCCCTGATGGCCACAACCTCTAAAAGGTGATAGAAAGTGGCCTCAGAATGAAACTGGCCAACTCCCACAGCACCATACAAAACATGTACTTCGGAATTAAATCTATAATTACATTTTCTAAGGGAGCTCAGAAATATCTTTCCCTTTAGCTAGAGCTTGTATAGAATTAAGTCAGCAGATTCAGACCAGGGAAACTTTCCCCCCCTCCCCTTCCATATCACAATTCTTGAAGTATTATTTTCTAGCTATTACTAAGAAATAAGGGAGGATATAATGGCTAAAAATAAAACCAAAAGGGTGTAATTTTTTAAAAAATTTCTGAATTTCAGAAATACATTGCAGAATGCAAAGTAGGAGAAGATTTGGAGAGAGCAAGAATAAAGTTCTCCTGGAAAATTTTCAGAAGCCAAACTGAAAGTGAGCTGCAAAATAAACTAACCCGTGAAAAACCAAAGCTCTCTGTTGGCCTCCAGCAGGCAGCATGTCTCTACTCATTAGCGTAAGAGAAGAAAGTATGAGCTGCCCTTGTTCTTTTTGCAGAGCTGCCAATGGTGCAACAGACAAGTGTTCCTAAGTCTCCGTGCTGCACAGAACTCTTATTAAAACCAGATTCTTTTTTAATTTTCACATCTTTTTTTTTCTCTTCTTCTAACCATTCCTATTTTATTTCCCCCCCTTTTCTGTGAAATTTGTTGATTTTCTTTTTCCTTAAATTCTTTTGTCCCTGTGCTTCTCTTCATTATATTTATTTTTAATAGCTTTCCTGGCATGCTCTTTGGTTATTCTGTGGTACCCAGAGTATTCTGGGTACAGGGATCTTCTGTAGTATCTCTGGCACAGCATTCCACATGCTGGTTTGTCTTCTATTTTACAGTCTGCAGACGTGCAGACTCATGGGGCACTAATGCAAATAAACTTTATTGCATACCTGGAGCTCCACAGCATTAATGTAACACAAAAAACCCCCCAAAAATACTGCACCATAATGGTTAAGAAAAAGTATTTCTATTACAAGGGAAAGTTATTGAGACAATGTCCTAAGGCAACTTGCAAATTCATCAGCTGGAAGACTCTGCAGTTAGTTAGCCAATCTTCAGGTCTGGGTAGTCAGAACTAGCGAAACAGCTCTGATTATTTCTGCAGTCTCTTTTCCTGGTTATTCACAGAGCAGAAAACTTGGTAAAGTCCCTGTTATCCTGTCTCTATTCCTGCTCACCTTCCAAAAAACTCTACTTTTGTTTCCCACTTATTCACTCTGAATGGTACCATGAGACCAGTGTTTGTCAGAGCCACTGGAAGCAGGTTTATCAATACCCCTTCTGTCTCCAGAGCTAAATCCCCTCCAGGATCAAGTCTGAAGTTCATTCCTCACTCTCCAGCGTGTGCTCACAGCCATGAGCTGCAGCCATCCTCGCTCCCTGCCTCAGAGGGAGTTGCTGCCCTGTTCCCTGGACATCGCCAGGATTTATGTGAACGATCTCTCTTAATGCCTGCTGTCCCATTTTAATGCCAGCCTCAGAGATGGACACCCACAGTTTGAGAAACGTCCCTGTCACTGTGTCAATATCCTCCTTTTTGAGATTCTCTTTCTATTCCTGCTCTCTTACACATCAAACTTCAGGCGTGGACAGTTTTTGCCAGACCTGCCAGGGCTCTTTCATTCAAAGCAGCACATCAGGGCTGCTCTTGATATCAGCAGCATGTTAAGTTTTCAGACACCTTCAGCTTGGTCTGTCATGCTGAGTATGCCCATAAACACCTGGGAGCCAGCGTTATTGCTTCCCCACCTTCTAAGATCTCTGTATGATTACTGCAAAAGCAAGGCAACTGTTAAGCTCTGTCTCATTTCCATGACTAAAAGGCTTTTGTTTTGGAGGAAATGCGCAGTTTCTTCTCCCATACTGGGTTATACCTACTTGCAGGGCAGGGAACCAGGCAGCAGCTGGCACATGAGAGAGTTGGGGCACCTGAACCAAAGCGGTGCAAATGTCCTCTGCACTTCACGTTACCTGACTCAGCAGGGAGATTCAGTCAGCACTTGAGCGTGTGTGGAAAAATTTCTCCCGGATGCTCAGGTACAAGATGGATAAACACGGCTTGGCTGAGCAGCCATCCACAAAGCTGCACATCCATCACAGCTCTGCTGCTCCCCTTGACTGCTCCAGAGACATGAAAAGCACCAGGCTGCAGAAAGCCTCAGCTGTTCCTTCACCAGAGCACCATCCCAGCCCCTGTCCCTCCCAGTTCCCTGGTGGCTGTTAAAAAGCCTTCCTGCAGCCTTTCCTCCAACCTCCTCCCACAGCACAGGCAGCACATGGGACATTCAGGGAGAAATAAAACTCAGATGCCTCCTTCCTGTGCCCAGATCCCTGAGGATCTAAATCACTGCATGTGGCAGGAGGAACCTCCCATCCCAAGTTCTCAGAGGAGCCAGTTCCAGATGATGGGGATGCAGGAACCTGTTGCATTAGCAGTGCTAGTGCCAGGTGCTAACACAGGGGAAGAACTGGAATTGGCAAACCTTCATAGCAAAGGGGTTTTCCTGCCACCGTCAATGTGTTAAATACCAGCTTTCCAAAGAAACAAATTACATTTCTGAATGCTGATAACATTTGACTCCAGGAGGAAAGGTCTGTTTAATAAACTAAAATTCTTTCTTTGTTACAAGAGAGATACAGTTGCTCTCCAGCCTCCTCTGATTCCTCAGAGAATCACAGGGGGTTGTTTTCATTTTCAGGTGATGCTGATTTCAGGTGATGCTGATTGTTTTTCATCTTCCCAGAAATATCTATGCTAAGTTCTGTCATCCCCTTGATGTGCAGTTTCTTGGCATCACTGCTCAGCAGCGTGGTTTAATGAGAGGGAAGACCTCCACTGGCACATGCTCTCATTCCTTCTCCAACTTCTCTTTAGATTGAATGAACTTCTGTTATGCCGGATATTAAATTGCTCTGAATTTTACACTTGGCCAGTTCTATTATTCTCTCTCTTGCATTTTTTCTCAAAAAACAGTTGGCCACTCTAGAAAGATCTTACACTGTTTGCATGACATATAGGTTATATACTGTGTACAATTAATTTAGTGCACAAATATCCAATCGGGTCAGCAGAAATAAGTAACTGGGAATTGGAATATATATAACAAAACAGCCAGGACTGCCAGTGTCATTAAAGAAAACCCTGGTGCCAGAACAGGGACCACAGCCAAGGGTGACAGTGCAGCCAAGGAAATGTCCCCAGACCATGAAATGGTGATGGAGTCACAAATACCAGCCCTTTGGTGTTTCTTCCCCCACACTAGGAGTCTCCTTCCCCCATGGAAAATTTGTAGGTCAAGTGTAAGAATTGTGCTGGGACGTGCAACAGGCACAGAGAATTGTGGGGTTTATGTTCCGAAGCTGTGATGTTCCATAGTTCTGCTCACCCACAGAAGCTCTCACCTGTGACCTCCTGGGAGTGAGCATCCTGCCACTGAAAGCCACATGAAAGGCACGAGGACAGTGTGAAGGAGTCGGAGGAGCACAGATCAATAGATCAACAGATCAATAGATCAACGTGCAGCAGCAGGAGCAGCAGGGTGGAAGAACTGGCTGCTCTCACCCGCAGCACAGGCGATGCTTTTCTGCCCAAAGCAAGGGAAGGCTCTGCTCCCCACCTAAACTGTCCCAGACCCCACTAAACCTTTGCAGCACCCTAAACCCACCCTGAGCTTGCTGATGCCCCTCAGCTCTGTACTCTTGTCCTTTCCCCAGACTTGCAGCAAGCCCTTCCTCTCTTCCTGAACCAAGTCTGCTGCCACAGCAAAAGTGAGTTTTGTCATCCTTTGGATATCATCCTAAGGCAGTTTATCTCATTCCTGCCTGCAGTGCTGAAAAGCCTTGAAATGGCTCCTCTCCAAAATGAAGCTAAAAGGGTATTTTCCTCTGCTGAGGAACGGAGACAAAGATTACTGAATGGCTCCTGCAATTTGGGGGCTTTGGGGGGGGGCTGCTTGCAGGGAGCACCTTTGCCACAGTCTCCTGCAAGGGCAAGGAATCTCTTTTCCTGTGTATGCACCCTGAAATTCAGGCAGTTTGACAGATTGGGCCTCCCCAAAAACCAATCCCACAAATTAAAGCATTTTGTAGGTAACACAACTCAGTACCTGAGTGAAGAGTCAAATGCTTTTGCTTCTTCAGTCAATTCTCTTTCTACTACATTGCACTGGATCTTATATAACAACTATTTAACTAGATAAAATCCACCCAAAATGTTAAGTTGAAGGAACAGAAAGATATTCTTCATGACAGATGAAATATTTTCTCAAACTTTAGAAAATTAATCTGAAGTACATTGTAAAAATGTTTTTAAGTAATTCTGAAAATGTCAAAACTACTCTTTCAGCAATTTCTCCTTGTTTTCTCTGGGTTTTTAAATGAAATTTCACTAGATTTTGTGAAAAAAAACAGCAAAGTCAGTATTCTTTACCAGTCTTGCTTACCTTAGAGCTCTTCCACCTGCCCTAACTTTTGATCGAGACAAAATGCATTGTCTGCTGATTTCAGTGGGGGCTCTGTTATTAAGTTCACTGGAGCAAGTTTTTGAGGCCAGATATTAACAATGCGTACACATTCAGCTCATATTTAAAGAATTACTTAATGGTACTAAAAAATACTGAAGCAAAGCCGTCACATTCCTGCTGTGTGACAGACCAGTCTTGCAAGAAGGGCTGCTCCAAGTGACACCGTGCTTGAGGGCTCGCAGATTATCACCTGACAAAGTAATCAGGTTGGAAAATTGCTGCCACTGTAATTGAGCTGTTCAGTTGCATCTGTTGTTGGAGTTCTCTCCTCCCCCTGGCCCAGGAGGCAGAGGAGCAGTCAGATCCTTGCACTTGAAGGGCTCCTTGCATGGAAAGCTGCAATGCTGCTGCTTTGTTTTACAGAAATTAAAGCTGACCTTCAGGGAAAAGGTGTCACTTAAAGATGCATGGAAATTTATCCGTGAATCCAGAGGAGATTGTCCAAGTGAGTATGTCTGAACCAATCAGTATTGGGACTGATGTTTCATTGCCTTCCAGCTTTCCTTGCCTATTTATAATTTCTAAAATCTAGGTATAAAAGAATCTAGAAAGAGAAACTTGTTGGGAATTTTTATTTGGCGGCACCCTCCTCTGGCAGCTGCTTAACCATCTCTGGCTGTAAGGATCAAAGCAAAGGAGAACCACAAACACACTGAATCTGATGGTCTACTTTGAAAAGTCGACCAGGTCAGTCAATTGATCATCACACTGCACACATCAAAGTATTACAGGGGTAGCCACTAGCTAAAGTTATTTTGCAGCTCTTCCTTGAAAAGCAGCCTGATGGTCTAAGTATATCAGGACAACAAGCTTGTCTCCCCTGGCTCTGCAACACAAGCATGACCTCAGCCTTTCAAAGTACATGAGGGCCTATGCATGCAGTTAATTATAAATAGTGTTGAAATGGAAGCTTAAAAATGGAAGGTCGTGTTCCCTCCATCTGAACATTAAATCCCTTCAAGATCAGGCTGCCCTAGATAGAAGTGGCTGCTTTCAGCTGTGTGGTATCTGTATTACAAAATGTTCTTTGAAATGATCAGGTGGTGAAGGCAGTTTGACTTGTACTTTGCCAGAGAGCCAAAGCAAAGAGGAAGGGTTAGGTACACAGCCTCTGCTAAGTGCTCAGCCAACAACACAGCCGTGTTTGTCAGAGCTGCCTGGCCTCAGGGGCATCTAACACAGAGCTCGCTTTATCCCTCTGGAGATGGGCTTCCAGGGAAGGGCAAAGCCCGTGAATCATGGGGTATAATGCCTACAGCCATTCAAATATACTTGTTGGATTTGTTGGTATGCCAGGGAACACTGGTAGGTTTTATCTCATCCACCCCACTCTAAACCAATATTCAGTCACAAATGTAAAATATCGAGAGTCAGAAGCTTTTGCCAGTTTTCTGTCATCGCAAATCGACACTGGCCAGAATCCTCTGATTTTCTCCAAAGGTCAACAACCAGCAGAAAGCCATGCCAACCCTGACTCCAGACCATCCTTGGAGAAGCGCTGGCTCTGCTCCCCTCTGCAAGGTTAATCAATTATTGGAATGGTCTGCCTGAGGAAGTATTGGAGTCACCATTCCTGGAAGTGCTCAAGAAATGACTGAACATGACATTTAGTGCTATGGTTTATCTGACATGGGGATGTTCAGTCAAAGAACTCAATGATCTTGGAAGTCTTTTCCAACCTAACTGATTCTATGATTTGCTTTCTGCCCGTGTCAGCCTGGTCAGTGTTAGCTGTGTTTCACACTGTTAACCTTGCTAAAGACAAATCCTGTGAACCAATCCCAGAAATGTTTGAGCAAATAACTTCTCTTCTGGTCTGACTATGCCAGAGCAACCAGCTCCCAAAGGACTGTTGCCTCTCACTAGAAGCTCTTTGCACCAGCTTTGCCTGGAGCCTCTGAGTTTCTGGGGGGTCTGGGGTCTGCCCAGGGTCCACCTACACCTCCCATGTGAAACAACACCAGCCACAGAGACTGATGGTGCTGCCTGGCATCAGCTGTGCAGCACAGATACTCTGTGGGGTTGTGAGAAAAAACTTCTTCCTGGGACTGAGCCCAGTTCAACCCAGTTCAGCCCACTCTTCCTCACTCCAGAAAAGTACCCTCAATTTTCTCTCAGATGAGATGAATAAAGAAGCTGCTGCTCTTGCTTCTTGTGGAGAGGGGAGATAGGTCTTGGCGTGACCACCTGAAATTGCAGCCTGATACTTTGCCTGGGGTTAAATAATAATTTTTTGTTCAAATTTGGTTTCTGGTTTCAATGAAAACTAAAAATGTGTCATTCCCCTTGAGTTTACTCTTTGTATGGTGTTTTTAAGGGCGGTGAGGTCTACTTTAGACCTTAGATTTATTTGTGTGTGCTATATATATGTAGGATTACTTAGAGACTGTTCTGACCTTCAGCTGCAACACCAGACTGCCTTGTATCGTTCCTTCTACCTTTAAAAACACAAGAGTAGCCCTTTCCAGCAGAAGCCTGTGTTTTTGGAAGCATCCAAGTCCTATCCAGAGAGCAATCAAGTGTGATCAGTGAAAAGCTCCACTGCCCCTTGTGCAAAGAGTAACCATCGCCTGTTTGGCACAGAGCAAGGCCAGGGCCTAAAGGAGTATGTGAATATTCCCAAATGATGACTTTTAAAAAATGGAAACAGCAGGAAGCGCATTCCTGACACAAATCAGCCAAAAAGCAACTCCAAAAAAAATGTTGCCAATTTTTGATTCAGATTATGCAGGTCCATGGGAATTTGTAGGATCAGATACCTTGACAAGGAAAAATAGCGTTGATAACTTTTGCAAACCTATTTTTGCAACTTTTGCTCACATTAGACAGAAATTGATGCAACTCCTGTCTTACAGTCTCGTCAGAGAGGCAAGAAAACTTTAAAGGATTTTACTGACTGCTCCCCCAAGGGCTTGGATGAGCATCAGTTCTACTTGGGCAAGCACATCTTGCAGAGTCAGAGCTCTGCTGTTTGGACCTCATTGGCTGTTTAGCTTTACTCTCTCCAGTTTCTGCTCTTGGCCACAATCGTAGTATACACTTGTCATCAAAAATTCCAGCACCATCTTTATCTGATAAGAATTCAAACAATAAAGAAGATGCCATGAAATTAATCCAGCACTCTGGCAAAAATCAGAGTGGTGGGAATTGATAAAGTACAAGCTTAATCCATCCCTCTTTGAGTCTCACTGTCTTTTCGAGGCCCACCTGGGGTTGTTATATGGGATGGCTTTTAGGCTGGGTGAAGTTTATGAGAAGAGAATAATAAGTATCTATTGATTGTATCTAAGCAAAGACAACTACAGTACACTCATCCAATTCTTTCCAATGGCACATGGATTCTGTGACAATATGTGTTAACCGATATAATCAGTTTTCTTAAATGAGATAACTGTAGGTCCTTAGTTAAAGATTGGTGTTCCCTGGATTTTTCTGTGAGAGCGTGAGAGGCCTGGTTTTTGAAAATCCCTTGGGTAAAAATTCTCAAGTGAGATGGGACAGTTAAAACCAAACCAACCCCCAAAGGAATCAACATAACAGAAGAAAATCCAGTTCAATTTTTTTTTTGTCAGCTCCAAAATTGCCTGTCTTCATTCCATTTCCTACCCTGTTTCCCATCAGAGACTGTGAGATTGCACTCAATGGCATCATGAGTAATTCCAGGACACTGGAGGTGTCTTCTGCTCAGTGCTTCAGTGCCATCCAACCTGAAGATGTTTGTGTCATCTTCAGTCCTTCAGAGGCCTGGAAGAATGTGCAGATGCCTACAATTTCCTGTGCCCAAAGACTGGTGACTGAAAATGACAGTGGTAATGATATCCTGGCAATCAGAGCCGAGAATGAGTCACCTGCTGGTTTTAAATGGGACAAAGAAAACCAATCCTATTTCAATTCTGCAGGTGCTGGAAATTGCACTGGGGTAAATCAGTGTAAAAGATTCATCTATTTTTTTGTGGTGTATTGATACTTCTGGAAAGTAGATGCTCAAGCAAAAAAAAAAAAAAAACAAAAACTTTGGTTGAACTGAAAAAGAACCTTCAGATAATTTTTGCTGAACTCCAAGGCAAAATCTGGAAATAAATATATTTTGGATCCTATAATTATTTCCATTTTGGACATTTCTCCAATGCTAAATCCAAAGAAATCTGAAAATTGATATAATTTCAGATCAATATTTTTGGCCATTGTTATTAGGGAAAGGTGACTATTTTCTAATTACATTATTACTGTTGTTTTAGGAACTGGGATTTTGGAAAACTTTATGCAATATCATGAAATTTGATTGTTTGGGGGAAAAGAAGAAAGATTAAACTGAAACCTTTTGTACAATTTCACATCTGCGACATGTGATATATTAAGATTCCCTGTGACTCAGGTTACAAATACTTCTTCTGTTGTAATCACTTGAATTTAATAGTGAGGCTATGCCTCAAATATAATGTCTTTTATAAAACAGCACTTTGGCTCAAGGGAAGCTGTCTTCATTTTATGTATGTTTCTGCAGGCAGAAGTTATTAACTTCTGTTTTCCATAAAGTCAAAGTACCCAAAATATTGAGGCACCACACAGAAAACAGCTTTGTACAGGCAGTGCTCTGAGGAGATGGTGTTGCAGAACCTATTCCCTAATCCTAATCCCGAAAGGACAAGACAAAAACAGCCTCAGCTCCTAAAAGTAATAGCTCGTGCTCTTTAGTTCTCAGATCCCTGATTCAGTGACTGCTGCAGCAGCAAAAATAGCAGCTCTCATACACATATTCTAAGTGCAGGTTAGGAATTGCAGTTGAAATTATTTCAGGGAGAGGTTTGTAATGCAAAATTGTCTGTCTAACCTATCCCATTATCTCTGGGATTGCAGAGGTATTACTGACACTTCAAAAATATTTCATGAGAATATTCTACAAAAACCCTTGATAATTCTTGTAGGGCTCTGAGAAGCAGATTCTTCCCCCATCCAGAGCTGAAAAGGTGTTACTGTCTCGTTGATGATCGGAATAGCTGGCATAGAATTTTAGCACAAATGAAATGTGCTTTAAGCATTGTAACTCACGCTGGAAAGGGGCTCTCAGATGTCTCAGTATTTTATAAGCAAGCCTCGTTGATCTCTGCGTGGCATTGTGTCTGTTTTATGGAGTGCAGGGCAAAGCTGAATGTCTGGGACCTGCCATGCAGGAACCCATCTCTCTTGAGAGAGAAACCCTTGCAGACCCCTGTGTGGTAGCACGGATGTCTGTGAGACCTCATGGCAACATCCAGAACCTGGACAGGGCAGCAGAAGGATCCTGTCACTGTACTAACTAAGGAGATCCTCTGGGAAGAAGAGCAGGAGAAGGGGCTGGAAACCTCAAGAAGGGCTGCCACTCTGCTAAGTTCTGCCCTTGGGCAAGCATAGCACCCACTGAAGGCAGGAGAACTTCTTTAAGGGACTGGCACTTCATATTCCTGCAAAAATTAAATCCAGGCTGGCTCACCGAGTTCTGCAGGAGAATATCTTTAGAAAATTTCTTATAAATGTTTAATCATTTCATCTTGGATGGCATTTAATTAGCAATCTAATTAACTTTTTTTTGTATTTATCACTTGCAGAGGCTCTTGGCACCTTCTGCAGAAGGGCATGGGATTGTGGTGTACACAGGGGGAACTCCTGGGGTGGGGAAGCCCAGGGGAGTGCCCTCCAGAAGCTGGCAGCTCTCACCAGAGTAGCTGATGAGGTTTTAGGGGGCCAGGGCTAATGGCATCCACCCCCCACCCCTACCAAGGACAGCCCTCGGCAGTGACACAGGGCCAGTGCCTGATCCAAGGCTCAGGATGGCAGCTTGTGTGGCCACTGAGGCAGGAGGATGTGCAGAGAGGGCAACTTTTTGATGGAGGAAGGTTCCATTGGCTGAGTGGAGACATTTGAAGTCCACATAACTCAGCAACTGGGCTCTGGAGTGGAAGCTGTATGAGAAATGGCTGGGGGCACTTGGTCTGTTCAGCCTGGAGAAGAGGAGACTGAAGTCAGACCTCGTTGAGGTCTTCAGCATCCTCCTGCTGAGGGGAAGAGGAGGGGCAGGCACTGATCTCTTCACGCTGGTGACCAGTGACAGGACCTGAGGGAATGGCCTGAAGTCAGGGGAGGTTTAGGTTGGATATGAGGAAAAGGTTTTTCACCCAGAGGGTGGCTGGGCACTGGAACAGGCTTCCCCAGGAATGGTCACAGCACCAAACCTGACAGAGCTCCAGAAGCACTTGGACACGCTCTGAGTGTGTGACAATCCATGGTGTGATTCCTAGGGAAGCCATGGTTCTGTCCTGTGCAGGGCCAGGAGATGGACTCAGGGATCTTTGTGGGTCCCTTCCCTTTCCAGGTGTTCTGGGATTCAATGCAAGGCGGAGCTCAGGCTGCAGGAAGGGCCTGGACCTCTCTCCTGGGGCAGGGACAGGGACAGGGACAGGGACAGGGACAGGGACAGGGACAGGNGGACACGCTCTGAGTGTGTGACAATCCATGGTGTGATTCCTAGGGAAGCCATGGTTCTGTCCTGTGCAGGGCCAGGAGATGGACTCAGGGATCTTTGTGGGTCCCTTCCCTTTCCAGGTGTTCTGGGATTCAATGCAAGGCGGCGCTCAGGCGGGAGGAAGGGGCTG
>VWZT01003046.1:18716-71020 GCA_013397055.1 Pachycephala philippinensis
GGTAGGGTCTTGACCGCTCTCCTGGGGCAGGGACAGGGACAGGGACAGGGACAGGGACAGGGACAGGGACAGGCAGCCTGCATGCAAAAGCTGTGCCCAGGTGGAGACACACCTTGCTTGACCCACCTGGGGGACTCGGTCCTTTGGCTTCTTCCACTCTTTTGACAGAATTCGCTCAGCCTAAGACACAAACCTGCTGAAGGTTTTCAAAGTAACTAGCAGCTCTCAGAAAAAATGAAAAAGCAGAAATTCAGCAATTAAACAACTTTTAATGAACTACAGAGGTGTTTTAATGGGTTTAATTAATTGGTATTTACATGGATTTAATGATTGGCATTTAAAATGAGGAAGTGAATAGATAATCTAGAGTGTCCTCTCCCCCTTTCATCAGTTCGTAATGAGGAGAAACTTCAAAAACATCTGTTATTTACTTACATATCAGCACAAAACAAATATCTGAGAACTTCATACATCTGCTCCCAGTTTCCCTTTCACACTCTGAGTGCTTTGTCCATGCTAAATGTGAATTATTTTGAGAATTTTCATATTGAAAAGAAATGCTGCATCATTCAGTGCTTGATGATAGAAAACAAACTTCCTAAAATGGCCAGCAAGAGGCCAGTATGACATCTATTAACCAGACAATTCCTGAAAGAGGTGATCTTTGCTATGTTAGCAGGAGAAGCTCTTTTGTTTTGTTGTGCTCCTGCTCATTTTATCCCCTACAACAGCCTGTTGTTGGTCTCTGATGAGTGTGCAGTTCAGTAGAGACTTTCTGAAATAATTGGGGTTTAATTATTTGGGGGAAAATACTGAAGTAACTTGCAACTGTAGATGTGTGTGACTGTATCTAGAAAATAAATAAAACCTGGAATTAATCACAAAGTCTGTGCTGCTGCCATTCAGTGACTACATTGATTCAATGTTGGATTAAAAAGGAAAAAAAAAGGGGCATGGGGACACAGGACTGGCAATTAGTCCAGGATTTAGGGTATTTTAGGTTAACAATGAACACATTATTTGTGTGTTGTTCTGTCATATTTAACCAGCCTACTGTCTTTCAGTGCTCTGGGAAGGGAGAGTTTGGGACTCAAAGTGATGAAGCAGTTTCCTGATGCAGTAATTTATGGGAAGACTGACAGGTCTCTGCTCTACTCCAAAACGTTTTAGCAGGACCCAGGCACTGGGGTGATCAAATCAGGTCTCCAGAAGGACATCTGATACCTGAGGAGGGACTGTCATGTATATCCTATTTATAACACGGTATTTTGTACTTCCTCTAAATGGGACTGTACTGCATGTGCAAATTGCTCAGTGCCTGGAGGCCAGAGAAAATAGCACCAAAACTTCTGCTTGCTAAAGGGATGGAAATTACCTTATTTGCTTTCCAAGGTTCTAGGAACCCGAGAGAGAGCTCTGAAATTCATAAGGACATAAGATATTGGCTTCAGCGGCTTCTGATCTGCCCTGTGCCAATGCCCAAATACATCACAGAATGACCAATCCTAGATCAACATTCCTGGCAATACCTTTATGTAGAAATAAAATCTCAGCACTGCTGCATTTTCTGCTTCCAGACAGAAGGAAAGCAGATTTTGCTCAGTAGTTAACACCACCGTTGATCTAAAAGCAGGTCTGCTATCTCATTGCAATTCAGGTGCCCTTCATCTTTCTGACACAGCCTTTGTTCTCTTGGATATTACTGTGTCCCACGAGCTATTTGCAAAGCCCACAATGATAAGCAGTAATGAGAGGAAAGAATGGAATCAGCATCGTTGGTCTGCCTAGTAACGAGCCAGGAGATATTTTGAATGTAAGCCATGTTCTTAAATTTGCAAACTGCATAAAAGGAAAAAGAAGTGGGGGAAAGCAGGAAGAAACGAGACCAGACACATCAAGATCAAATTCCCCAACATCTGAAGTTTCTGCTCATGCCAGTGGGTTTTATACAGAGACTAATTAAGTTGTCTGAAAAAGAGACACCAAAGACTATACAGCAGCAAAATCTGGTGGTAGCTGTTCTTCTCTTTGTGTTAATTCTCAGAGCTTGAAAAATCTGGTTTCTGTTTCAATGCTTTCAAATACAGGTTTTTTTTATTTACCATATTTCACTGATAATTATTTCATGCAGTAACTTTTATACAAGTGGTTGCTGGTTGATTATGCTCCAGATGTTTATTAACGTTGATGAATGTATTTTGATATTAACATTCTGTAGAATGTAAAACAGTAGAAAAGGACAGACGGCCTCTTGTGATTACTATTTCTGTTAGTTATTTATATTTCTCTTTTGTCTTCAACTCCAAAGAGATGAGAAGATTGCTCTGTGAGGTGTGTTTTCTTCCCGGTGAAAGAGATGATTCCTGGACAAGGAAAGAGCAATTTGATAGGTAAGAGGAAGAAAAAATATTTCTTTTCTGTTATTGTACAGATGAGATGCTGAAGAATAAGCATGAGAAGACCTTGTCTACATTTCTACTAGCAAACGAAACAGCACCAGAGATTTTCTCCTAAATCTGAGATAAATGTGCTTTTTTGTGTCCTGTATGACCTGGCATGGGTAAGGTGCAGGAACAACCACAAAACAATGGATAAATGCAAAGAATAAATTTATTTTCATTACCTTGTCAAACAGGGGATCTCTAAAGCAGCACCTGGGCAGAGGCACAAGTGAGGATGCAGACACCATGGATTTTGATCCGTGCTGGAAGACCAACCAACCTGCTGTTTTCACCTGTAGTTCAGGCATCCACACAGGTGTAATTTATCACTGGGCCTTGTTTTTCCACAGCAGGGCAGGAATCACAAGCATGTTTGACAGGGTGCCTCTAAGCCTGTCAGAAGCCTGTGTTATCCAAACACAGATGTTCTATTTGTCCAACACACAAGGCCAAACAACAATTAGTATAATATGTGTGGGTTTTGACACCTCAGCTGCAAGACACTCGAGCATGTTTTCTATCTTCCTCACTCATCTTCCATTACTTCCCCACATGTCCCAGCTCTTAAACACTCTTAACCGCCAAAAGAAGATGTCTGAAAGTCTCTGGCTCATGCTGACTTTCAGATTGTACCCAAATATTGTCTGGGAGAACCCTAGCTGGCTCCGGAATAAAACAGTTTCAACAACTAGTTTAATAATTTAAAATAGAGAAGGCTGAATTGTAGTGCCCCAGTGTTATCTGATTTGTGCATGGAGCTGCAGCACCATTTTAACACAAGATCAAATTGACACAACATTAACACCTGCAATGTAATTGTCCACTTACACATTCTTAGTCTAATGGAAATACCACAAAAATACCTATCCCACCATCTAAGGGATTTGAGTCAGGTCTTTCCTGCTTTGGCAGAAGAACTGATGAAACCAGAACTTCACTTTCTGTTTAGAGTTAGCAACAGCACTGAAATCAGTATTTTGTGAGCTTCTGAAGAAGATGAGATGATCCCAGATGTAAATTGGGTAAGGCAAGTTGGGCGTGCAAACTTCATTAAAGAAATATTTTTTAGAAGGTACATTTGGGAAAATAAATGGATTCTATTTAGACACTGCAAGTGGACCAATTATCTGACCTCCTTTCTGCAACAGCTGCATCCAAAATGTTTTAAGAAGTAATTTTTAGAGTTTTGAAAAAAAGACAATCTTTTGGCTTTTCTTGGAACTTGGATTAGGAAGGGAGAGAACATCTCTAAGGATGGAGATTCCAGATTCTCTGCAGGGACCTGTGATAAAGTTCTGATCACTCTTGTGGTAAAAAATATTTTCCTTATATTGAGTTTAAATTCTGCATGTTGCAGACTGCATCCACAGCTTCTCATATTGTCACTGCACACTTCTCTGAAAAGGCTCTTGGTCTTCTCCGTAGCCTCCAGTCAGAGAGAATCAGACAGCAAAAAATTCACCCCTGGAGCTTTCTTTTTTTTTCACACAAACTCAGTTTCCTCTTTCTTCTTTTACATCTGGTACTGCTGCTCCCCATCCAGGCTGAGGGCTCATCGACACTGACCCCATCCAGTGCGTCCCCCTCCACGGGAGTCAGACCACGCCTGTCTTTCACTGGAGAGCTCAGGACGTGGTTCGCCAGGTGGGTGTCACAGGTGCTGACGAGAAGAGAAGGATCAATATAACGAGGAACGATGGCTGAATTCTGGCTAATGCAGCCCAGGAGGGTGTTACCTTCTTTATTACAAGGGCGCATTCCTGGTCTCTGGTCAGCCTGTGGTCCTCAGTTTCTCTTCCCCAAAGCTGCTTCTCCAAAGCTGCCCCCATCTGGTGCTGGAGTTGCTTTGTCTCAGGGGAAGGACTTTGCTTTGCCTTTGTTGAACTTCATGAAGCTCCTGTCAGCCAAATCTCCAGCCTGGCAAGGTCTCCTTGAACAGCAAACATCTTCTGCAAACATGCTGAGAGAACTCTGGCACATTATCCAATTCATTAATAAAGATATTAAGCAGTTAACTACTGGCCCCAGTATGGATCCCTGTGGGATGTCACCAGCAACCAGCCCCCACCTGGACTTAGCACTTCCAATCACTTGCTGTTTAACATTTTTCCTTCTCTAGTTACGTCAAATCTGTTCTGAATAAGGAAAAAATAAAAAAGAAGAATTCCTCTTGTGATAGTAACATAACATATGTGAATAAAATAATCAAAAATATGTCCATAGCAATTAGTGGCCAGCTCTTCCCTGAAGAAGAAAATTTATATTAATAATGTTTATATTGGGTTCTGTTTCCAGTGCCTCTGCTGCTAGGAAAAACTTGGATTACTTACACATTGGGTATTTTTTCACTTATAATGATAAAACATTTTGAATAAACCAATTAATTAATATTATTGACAATAGCAGTATATTAGAGCTGTTGTCATACCTATTACTAGTCTACAACTACTCTTTTACTAGTTCTATAAATTCAGTCACCTCAGACTAAACTGAGTTAGTGAAGTAAGCCAAATAATCTACTAGGATGGTCCATTTCTGTCTGCGAATTCCTCTGGAGTTTGCTTTCAGTTAGAAAACAGTTTCAGTGTATGTGAATTCAGCATCAGGATTTCAGAGCAGTTCTGTAAATACAGAGCAGTAATGTTTCTCAACTTTAAATTTGCTTATGCTGAGCCAGAACACTGTTGGGTTTTTTCAGTTTTTTTCGTTTCCCATTATTATCCCTATTTGAATGGTATAGGGAGACCACAAGAGAAAGGCACCCCGCTGAGTAATTGCATAACCTTAAGAAAATGATCTGTCCTTGTCTGGACAGAAGAGGGCTGATAACAAAAGCCCTTCCCGGGAAATATTCAGGCACATTCCTAAATATATCATAAGGGTGAACATTTGCCATCCATAAAGTTAACTACATCTATAAATCATTTATAGTGCCTAGGCTCTAAGGGTGGGCGTGCATTCTCTCCACCACCTTAAAAGCTCTGCTTGTGGTACAAATTATGACCTAATTATAAACACAGTATAAAACTCTGGTGCAAACATGTCTGTTTTCCTCCAGCAGAGCAGCTGAAAGCAGCCAGGAGCAGGAGCAGTGCTGCGGGTAGCAGGTCTCTTGTTAAGATCCCCTGATCATGCTTGATGTCATTCCAATTACATCTGACTCCTGTCACTCCTCCGGGCCAGCACCAGAAACCTGCAGCAACAACCAAATATCTCACTAATGTGAGCCAAAATTCATTTTATCAAACATGGCATCTTTCTCTACTTTTTGCTGTTTGCTGCCTCTGAGTTAAGTCATTATGGGATGTCTTTTGGAATGGAACATCAGATTACAGGAATTTTCAAAGCAAGAATGAAGCAGTACCAGCCACGTCGCACTGCTGCGTGTGTGAATTCCTCTTAAGTGAACTCCATCACAGATCCCAAAAGGCACTTTCCTGCCTGTCTTGCCTCTTAACTCTTTTCCTCTCCTCTCCATCTCCAGTGCTCTGTCACTTCTCTTTCATGCCACATTTATTAGATTTCTTTTAGAAGCACTGTCTGCTCAGGTGCAGAAATGTAGTCACTCTTCCCTCCACTGTTAATTTTAATTCATCTTTAATGCTTACACAATTCCTCCCTTGAATGGTCTAGCCTAAATGTCTATTTTCCTTTGGATCAAAGACCTTCCTTAAATCCATTGCCATACTTAATAATCCTGTTTCATTTTCTTTTGGCTTTATAATGAATGTACTTGCTGGAAAATGAAGGCAACAGACTTCTAAAAGTTGCTGTCTTCATCTCAGTCTCTCAGAGTGGCTCTCTTCACACAGATTGACATTTAAAATGTATGCCTACATGTTGTATGTACACACAAACAAACAAACATGTATTTCTGAAACACAGTAGGGAAAATGCTGCCTGAACACAGCAGGGTTAGAAATTCGTCACATCTTAGGCCTGACCTAGTAAGCCAAAAGTAATCAATTATTTCCGATTTCAGTGGGGGTTTTTAACACCAACACACTTGATGGCTTGATTGTTTTTAGGATTAGTCTTTCTTGGTTAACTTTAATTCAAGTTATTGGAAATTCCATGATGTTATGGAGAGCTTTTGGGTCCACCATGGGGAAACATTTGTGAATTGAAACAAGATGATAACTCAGCATCATATACAAGACAACCCTGTTGCTTAGACACGCAAGAGGTGTGCTAGTAACAGAAGAAGGAGAAAAATTGCTGAGGGAAATGCCACGTGGGAGGCTGGAAGACTATCAAGACAGCATTAGACTGCAGTCTATCTCCTTTAAACTGTGTAAGTATAAAGGCTACTTTCTGTCTATACTTAATTGCTGAATTTGACTGAAGATAATAAAAGCATATGCTTGCCCCCCTGTGGAAACAAAGACTCTTTCAGGTATACCAGTCTCAGGAATCAAACGCTGAAGAGTCTGTCATCACCTGCAAGTGAATTTCAGAAAGACCGTGTCCATCTTTGAAGGATTAATCTGTTTGTAGTTGGTAAGTTCAGAGTTCACCCACCCCTACGGGGGCAGTAAACATTGTGCCCACCTTTCACAGCCTGCACTGGAACAGCAATAAATGAGTTTACCCTCTTCTTTCTTTTCCCCCACACCAGGGAATGACATTTTCCTATTAACCAGTGTGGGGGGGTTATATCTGCTGGAGGTACCTAGCCAGCATATTACACAACACTGATATAAATGTTTTACTTCAGAAATTAGTGCCAGTAGGATCCCGTACAATGTTTAGACCAGGCAATGGACGGGAAGGGCAGTTAAATAAGATGCTTAAGTCATTAAATGTTTCCGTTATAAATATTTATCTTTGGAAATTGAACACACTGCTATTCCCTGAAAGTCATCAGCTGTTAATTGTATAATCTGTGACTGTAAACACACTTCTGTTGTTTCCTATGCATTTTGGACTCTAAAGGCTGAGAACAGTTGAAAAGCAGTCAAAATTTATTTCCAAACAGCTTGTTCACGAGACAGATCTCCTTAATAGCTTTTTCCTTGGAAGGATTTGAAATTGCACCATATCATACATTGAAGCAACCATCTCAGAGATGGATTTGAAACACTGAAGATGAAGGGGGCTCCAGTAAGTCTTCACAAACTCATGGATGGGTGATCCTGCTGTATAAATTTCCTAAGTAACCACATATGAGCATAAAAATGCCTGTTCCAAGCAATAGTAAATGTCCATTTTTAGCAGTGTGCTGTCACCAACAGCAACTGCAAGCAAATACATATTGTGTAAGAGTGCAACAAAAAGCTAAGTAAATGATATTTTTCCCTTATGATCTGCCAGCCACTGGCAAGGGCTCTCCAGCAGCACCTCTGTTCCATGTAGGCTGTGCCAGTGACAATATGGGCATCCTTAACACAAATAAATGTGAATTATTAGTTCAGAGGTGAGGCTGATTGTTTCCACTCTATTTTATGGTCTTTCCATCCCTCAGTCTTTCTTTACGTGACAGTACCATTGGCCCCCAGCCACACCAGGCTAAATGATGTCTCTCAAGTCACAGGAATCCCATGATAGAGGACTCCTGCCCTGGACCATGTAATAACAGGTGACTAAGTCATGGAAGTGAACCCTTGTATGCAACAACACCGTGGGTGCTTTAGCAGGCATCTTTCACCATGTGATGAATGTTCTTTATAACTTTCTACAATCAGTGCTCTGCCGTGGCAGTCTCCTGGCTGCCAGGTAAAACTGGTGGTGGGATGTTTACTTAAATTTAAACAACAATACCTGTAGTATACACATTCCAAATGTGACTGCCAAGCTGGATGATCAGATGGAGAGGACAAAATCAGTTGCATCATGATGAGCAAGATTAAGGGCAGGATTGGAAATGGTTGGGTGAATAAAATATTGAAAGGACTTGGATTTTCTCTGGTTGGTTGGCCTCCCTCTTGCAAAGTATAATTGTGATTGTAGTGATAATTCGGACTATGATACTTGCTTTAAGTTGTATAAAAACTGTGACTGTAAATGCAACACAAGGAACAAATGTGATATTTGTAAAGAAACAAAGTGAAGCTTATGAGGGCTTGAGACAAAAACAAGCTTCAAAAGCCTCAAAGGGGGGAAATGTTGCCAGAGGAAGAACTATTTGCCCAGCTGGTGGAAAATGCAATGCTTATTCTGTAGGATCATGTTAAACATTAAACAAAGAAAGGAACAAGAAACTCACTTGGTTAACCAAGTGTCTCACAAACAATGAACCAGACTAGTTATGCCAACTCAGCCCAATATTTGGGAAGTGACACCGAGTGCATGGAGAACTTTGGGGTTGATGACCCCCAAGGACTACTGGAGGGGCCCCAGTATAAAAGAAAGCACAGGCCAAGGCAAGTGAAAATATAGTAATGACTTTTGGGAAATTATTATTATTATATGCATGTTTCTCCCTGGAAAACTTATGAATATGCAAGTAAAATATAGTATTTCAGCAGGAGCTTTTTCTTTAGTTGGCATGTACAATAGGTAGAGATATCCTCAGGCTATAATATAGAATTCCTGCTCCTTAATGCAACATTGGTGTTGAGGAGTTTACTCTGCCAGTTTCAGTAACACCTTAATGCCACATCTGCACATTTTTAAATATCTCTAGGGATGGTGACTTAACCACTTCCCTTCACAGCCTCTTCCAACGCTTGAGAACCCCTTTGGTGAAGAAATTTTTCCTAATATCCAACCTAAACTTCCTCTGGCACCACATGAAACCATTTCCTCTTATCCAATTACTTGTTTTTTGAGAAGAGATTGACCCCCAATTCGTTACATCCTTCTTTCAGTAGAGAGTGAGAATTTTCTCCTTGAGCCTCCTTTTCTCCAGGCTAAACACCCCCAGCTCCCTTTAGCTGCTCCTCATCAGACTTGTGCTCCAGAGCCCTCACCAACCTTGTTGCTCTTCTCTGGATGGGATGACCACAGCTGTCAAACAACCACTCTCTGCTTTAGGTTTGAGAGGCACAAGTACAGTCAGGGGTGGGTGCAAAATAATGGCGAGAGCTTGAAGTTAGGGCTAAAACCTCAGTTTTAAGCCCAGCACAAGCTTGGCAGGTCTGTGGAGGGAGAGGAGAGAAAGCCAAGCGTTAGACTGATGCATTTTCGTTACAGTAATGGGATCCCAATGTCCCTTCAATGGTATCCTTGGCCAGTTTACTTTCCTAATGTTCAGGAATTTCAGGGGGTATTTTTATCTTTAAATGACCTCTCAGCTACAAAAGAATCATGTAGCCTACAAGTTAATCAGTCACATCCCAGCAGTGTAATTCTGTATAGAGCAGTCGAGTCCAGCAAAGCTTTGTAAGTTCACAGCACGTGGAATCCTGACATTTCCCTCTCCTGTCCTCTAATTGGTGCTTTATCAACTGCATCTATTCCCCTCCCCGAAACAACTGCCCTATTAATTAATGTTTTACTTGGAACTGATTTCTTTGTGAAGGTGACAATGTCTGTGCATCTGTTTCTGTGTCTGCTTATCAGAGAATTGCAATGTCAGTGGAGCATTGCTGAACGCTGGGTAAGTACACAAGCTGTATTTGGCAAAAAAACCCAACAACCAGATTTTCACATTTACAGAAACACTTTTTCTGATCATTTTGTTTGAACAGTCTCATCCTTTACATTTGTTTATTTAAAAAATAGCAGTCAGTTTGTAATTAAACAGGTTTTTGTAAACAAACACCAAAACTTTGAATTTCCAAAGCCTCTAAAATATTAACTTTTGATGTTTTGAAGTTTTTTCACTTGATTTTTGAAACAAAATTTCATCAAAATCAATGGGGCTTGGTGGACAATTTTCAAAGTATTTTGTAAAGTTTCTGGAAAATATCAATAGGCAATTACAATCACACTCAGCATCTTGGAACAACTGACTATAGAAATTTGTGTGCAGCATTCCTAAAAAAACAAGAAAACCCCAAATCTGTTGCTGCCTGCTGTTAAGATCTGGTGAGTAGCTTTGCAGATTGCAAAGTTTCCTGCAGTTTCCAGTTCCTCTGTTCCGTGCTGCACAGCTCTTTACTTAGTGCTAAATTTGCCTATAATGATCACGCCTGTGTCTAATTACTATTCATGTGCACTCTCGGTGCTTTGTCATCACTCCTAAGGATTGAATAACATCTCTTAGGATAAGGAATAAAGTAGAAGGAATGAAATTGTTCTGTCATTTGGAGGTGTGCCATGGCTCTCATGAATGTCACTTGGTGCTGCCAGAAAATCTGGAAGTTGAACCTTATCCCCACTCCCTCTCTCTCCGCTGAATTGATTCCTCACAAGTCTTGCTCTCGAGTTTTTCACCTCTGTGTTTTGAAACCACTAGAATGATTTTGGCATTGCTTCCATGACAAGGTCAGTAAAACCTCAAGGTCTTACTCTGAAAGCCTGGTTGGGGCCGTGAAGGCTGTCTGTGTGTAGCCTACGTGCTGAGCTTCTACTCAGCGTTAAAAGATCATCACATCAGTCAGCTGAAATCTCACATTCCCATATGGAGGGGCACCCAGTGCAACTGGAAACTGCTACTCCAACTAAATAAATGAGACCTGTTCTGTGCTGAAATCCCAGCTAAAAATGTATATGGTGCTAACAGCTGCCCTGGTTGCAAAAGGAATACACATTTGTACTTCATTAAGGCTGAAATCACTCCCTCAGTCGGTCACTAAATATTATTAGAGATGAGGTTTAGTGATGAATTTGGCAGTGCTGAGCTAAAGGTTGGACTCAATGGGCTTAGAGGTCTTTTTCAACCTTAGTGATTCCATGATTATAAGTACTGAAAGTTTAGCTTTCATTAGATAAGCACTTTGACATTTCAGAATTTTTGATCTTTCTCAAAATATTAGGAAATTTCTCTTAAAAAATTACTTTGAAAAGCAAGCGTATGGGATCCATGATGACATTTCTGATTTTTTCTTTTTTTGTTTTCGGCAACCTTTACGAGAAAGACCGATTTTGCAAATTCTTATGTGGCAACTTCCTGCATTTGAGAAGTGGGAGTTTTTTCTTTCCTTTTCCAGCTGGCAGGCCATGCTCGTTTTCCAGCACAGTTAGTACTGAAAGGCTGCTAGGTACAAACGCGATTTGACTCCTCCCCAAAAATATCTCAGACAGGGAGAGTGAATAATCCTCTTGCACTGCCTGCAGAGGGAACTGAGATGCCACCTTGGAGTGCACAGCTAATTTTTGGACACCCAAAACTCAGAGGGATGAATGTCACTCAGGGAAACCAAAGGAACTGGAATACTTCTATGAGTAAAACTTAGACAAAGAGCTGCAATATTAAATCCACACTATATTTTCCCCATCAAAACTAGATTAAAAAGACCTTATTGATCTGGAAAGTGAGGTCAGAAACAAAGAGGTTGCAGGTGAGGAAAGTAATATCAGGCGTCAAAAGGATTCTCATATTTTATTGTAAGGAGGAAAGAAACACGTCAGGATAAAACCTGACCCACCTCAGAGATTTCAGTTGTTAAAAGAGAAAGATAAATCTATCTTTTCATCTCCTGAAAGGAATTTTCTTGTTTCTCTCTTTCTTTTTAGCAAAAAAAAAAAAAAAAAAAAAAAAAGGCAAATCTTTTTTTCTGACATCAGATTTGCTCTCTGACTAAATTGGTTTTGGAGTTCCTTATCAAAATATTCTGGGAAACTATCATACAAATGCAGTATATATTGGAAATGTCAGAATACCATCTGTGAGCAGAAAAGAAAGAACAGCATGGGAACAGAAAGGAAATATCTGTGGGGTGTTTTTAAATTAGGATGCTAATACTCTGATTTCTGAAATTCAATCAGAGGATGAGTGTTGCAGGTAAAGGAAATGCTGCACCTCATAAGTAAATGTTTTATACAATCAGCAGCTTTACAAAGACGTTCATGGGGTGCTGGGGGTTTTTCTTAAATTTTATATCAACATTAAAACAAATACCCTGAACTCTCACCAAAATGCATGAACTAACTTATTTCCCAGTCCTCCTAACTTTAACAACTGACTGTTGCTTGAGAACTTAATTCACAATGGTAATTCAAAAATCATTCTGCATGTCTGACGTATTCTGACAATTTTTGGAATTAGAATATAAAAACAACATTTTCACTGCAGGCCAAGTATTCAAACTGTAGATGTCCAAAAGAGGCCTCAGGAGTGATTAAATCCAGGGATCTTAATTAATCTGACTTCTTCATTGCCAGATATCTAGAGAAGAAAATACAGCTTTATGTTGATTGTCGTGGTCTTCAGCCTGAGATAGCCCCAGTCTGTAAGAAATTAAAAACAGACAAACAAACAAACAAAAAAAATAGATAATCCCATGCTGTAAGGCAATTCTGTCCATCCACAGAAAACAGCAGATCAATTCCCAGATTTCAAGATTGAAAATTATCTTTATTTCAAACCACTGCAAAGGATGGGTAAGTACTGAAACAATCAGTGAAGTGAAATGAAAACAGCCTTATAACACATTCAAAATATTTGGTTTGAGTTTGACTTTCCTGTAATGCAAGTGAAAAATCTGAATTAGTCATTTTGAAATGAAGCAATAAACATTTTGTCACTTTGAAAACGCCAGCCTAGGGCACGATGATTTGATGTTGCCATGCCTATTTTACTAAGTAAAATCCAATAGAAAGCAGATTTGTTTAATGACTTTTATTTTCTTAATGCCATTTAGTTCCCCTGAGGTTTCTGTAAGTTCTTCTGTACTGCAGACTCTCTTCAAAGTAGAAGAAATTCTGGATTAAAGATCTTCTGGAAAGAGACTTTATCAACTGACCCACATCACTGTCAATGTGCACGGAGTGATTTTATTCAAGAGAGCAATGGACTGAGTCAAAACTACTGCATTGGAGCAGGATCCTTAGCTTATGGCTTATCTGGATTCTAAGAGGCCCATCTAATACAACGGCTGCAGAATAAAGGGAAAAAACATCCCCACTCTTCAGTAAAATCAGCTAAGAAAGATGCATACACAAATAACAATGGGGCTGCAATCCTCAAAGCGACGCCAGCTTGTTTGTTTTCCTCTTTACGGAAGAGGAATGCTGTTTACAGTGCTGCGTGCTCCAGCAGAAATCCCAACACACACAAGAGCTTTATCCTTATTGGTCTCCGCTGCCGCAGCCGTCTCTGTGGGTTTCTTTTTGTCCTTATCAGTGTTAATGGCAAAGATCATTGCACAGCACAACAGAAAGAGAAAATATTATCATACATCACACGGCACAGTGTAAGTCTCAAATCGGTTGGTGACACTAACCATAACCAGAATTAATACTGTGTTACACAGGAAAGAATCAGAGAAACACTGCAAATATAATCGGTTAAACTGGGTTGCAGTTCAACTACCCAGCTGAAAAATGCTTGAACAGAAATAAGGTCACAATTAATACAAAGCACCACACAAGCAATAATGTTATGTATTCAGATGGTTTCTGTTAGTTGAGCCTCATGCAGCTCTAAATTCTGTGTGGCTTTCAGAGCAGCAGGTTAAACTGGGTGTGGGGTTATGCCATTGGGAAACGCACACTTTTACCCTTTTTTGTGACACTTTTTTCACCGTACGTTGTCATCCAAAAATATAAAGTAACACATTTATGAGCATCCATCACAAATACAATTTTGCAGCTTTATCTGAATCAGATGAAAATTCCTTTTACCAAAATAATACAAAAAATGCTGAAAGCTTTCAGTAGCCCTTCCAGTATTTTTTGTACCAAAAAACAGTTCCACTTGCTATTAATGCTATTAATTACTGCTACATATGTAGTAATTAAAGTATTTGATTTACTTTTACATTATTTCACCTTTGGAATGTCATTTATGATTAATGGCCTGTCATTTTACTGTGATATAACACAATAATACCTAAGATCCCATTAATATAAAAAATATATTTAAATCACATAGTTGTTGCCATGAAAGAAAGACTGCTTCCTTTCCAAATTATTTTGAACCCAAATTTGGTAAAACAATACGAATTCTGAAACTTTTGAAGGGATGTTGAAAAAAACCCAGCGATGTTAATATTTTTTCTTCAACAGAAATAATTTCTTCCCATCCAAAAAATACTAGTTTATCTGGGCTATTGTTCAAATACTTCTTATTCCAAATACACTTACCAGGAGGTAACTGTAGTTTTTATTTGGATTTGGGAGGAATAAAGCTGCGTGCAAGTGTTATACCTCACACATACCCAAATTCCTTTCAGAAGTATTTTATTTTTCTTCACAGCGCTGCCGCATATTTTGATGAAGAAATAGTTCTATGTCATAATTTAAACTCACAGAGGCTTTTGATGGGAAGTCTGTATCTATGCGCTACACCTGGCTGCGGGTTTGGAGCTCGGCAGGCTCTGATTGCTGGCTGTGAGTGACATCCCTGCTGTCACTCACCGTGGTTTGATGCTGTCAGCTCGTGCCCCATCCCCCGCTGACATTCCCGCTGCAGAAGCAGCCCACAATTACCCAAATTAAAGGCTGCCTTTGCCTCCAGAAGAATGCAGCCCTGCCCCGGGGCGTGAAAAATGAAAGGCTTGCAATCACCAGCCCGGGAGAAGCCGCTCCTGAACAGCCCCTTTTGATGGAAGTCCGGGTCTGAGTTTCAGAGCCCTATTCAGAGTGCTAACACACATAATTGATGCCTTTTCATCCGCCTTTGTTCAAGTCTCCAGTCAGCTTAATTAAGATCTTGTGAGGCAGTAATGAAGTAAACATTTCCACGAATATCTGCATTAGCTGGATGGCAGATGCCTGCAATTAAAATACTGTAGCTATATTAGAGCACATATATTCCACGTTGCTTTCAGATCCGTTCAAAACTTCCCAAAAGAGTGTTCATGAGCTTTTCCAAAGTGGAAAAATACCAGCCTGAGCCCTGACCCAGGACCTGCACAAATACCAAGGGAATTCAATGGGACATGGACTAGACCCTTACAGAACTTGGGTACATCTTTGATTTTCTTTCTGTGAAAAGAGCTTTGACTGTGGTGATATACATTAGAAAAATTGCATAAAGCCATTTGAGCATTCATTTTAGTTGCTGAACTTTAGTCAGGGTCAGATTTAAGAGGGACAGAGTGAAAAGGATGGGTGAAAAAAGACAAGTCACTCAGTGGAAGAAAGGGACGCAGTAGCTCAGCTCCTTTGCCAAAACAGTCACTGGCATGACTTAAGAAGTTTGAGAGTTCATAATACACACACATCTGACCATGCCTTTGAATTCAGGACCAGAGGATGCGTCTAGATATCTTCTGTGGCATGGAATATCCTAATTTTCATTAAAAGGTGCTTGACTGCTCTACTTAAAGGTTCTTGAACTGAACCCTTTATCTCAAACTACCGCCCCTCACAGCCAAGGAGGTACTTCCAGACTTGCAGTTGCTCTGAAATACACAGACTGTGTGCTTGGGGGAGAAAACAGCTCCCATTTGGTATCTACACAACACCTAGGCTATCTCCAAATAAAGTACTCATCTCCCTGTGCCAGAGAGCAGCAAGCTGTGACCTCATTAGCTTTGGCCATTAGAAGGTAAACTCCCACCTGGGGTGGGAGAGCTTTCCTGGCAGGTTTTGTTACCCTGGCAGAGCTCTGAAGGACACAGTTCAGGAGCAGAGGAGCTGGTGGTAAATAGGAAGGTGTCAGAGTAATCCGACAGACAAACCATGTGGAGCAGAAAGGTAAATGAATCCAAGAGAGCTGGCTTGTAGGTATTACAGCAGAGAAGAAAGAGGCAGCTCACCCAAAGGGCAAGAAATTAGAAAAGGTTGGCGTTGACATGAAATTTATTGCACAAAAGTGACCCTTAATTTATGCAAGATTTTTAAAATTGGTTTACTCAAAGAGAACCCCCATGAAAAAGAGAAGGAAGGAAGGAAGGAAGGAAGGAAGGAAGGAAGGAAGGAAGGAAGGAAGGAAGGAAGGAAGGAAGGAAGGAAGGAAGGAAAGAAAGAAAGAAAGAAAGAAAGAAAGAAAGAAAGAAAGAAAGAAAGAAAGAAAGAAAGAAAGAAAAGAAAGAAAATCCACAACCATATGTCCATCTGTCTCTTCACAGTTGGGTTTGGGTTTTTTTGCATCAGTAACAGAAAACCTTTTTGGGAAAACCACCATCACTGCTAGTCTGCAGATCTCACACAGCACATCCAATACATACATTTTGGCCTTGTTAGAGAAACATTTGTGTGCCTCATCTTCATTTTTACTCCAGATTATGGAAATGGAAGGGACAGGGATAGCAAGAGCAAAAGAAATAAATAGAATCTTCTTCTTTCATTCCCTCTCTTCCCACTACCCAGTTAATAGCTGGGCTCTCACTGTGTTGTCCTTCTGCTGTGGACTGTGACTCCCAGTTCAGCAGTAAGTCCTTCATCACTGTTACCCTCCAGAGCTTCTTAATGAGGGAATTACCATTCACAACTGCTGTGGCAAACACAGAGAGCAAATCCTCTTATCACCTGGCTGCTGATAACATCTGCAAGCCGGTTCCAAGCATCCATTCACCTTCACAGTCTACTCTATTGCAATAGAAACCAAAACAGCCCAAACTGGAGAGAACATAGATATCGATAAACAGCCCTCAGCCCGTTGGGAGCTCACTTCTGTTGTGCTGTTTTCCTGCACTACTCCGGGATGTTTGGATGAAAGCTCTGGGAAACATTTCACTTTAATAGTGCTAAAGGGAATGAATTACAGAGAACAGATTCAAGGCACCTATTAGGGCTCCAAGGCACTGCACATTGCTCTCAGGAGCCTATTTTATAGTGCTTTGTCCAGTGCAGCTCTCATTTTGCCGAGGGGCTGTATGGGATCTGGAGGGAAATGGCTCTGAAAGAGAGCTATAACTATCTACAGCCAGTCAGGAGCTCAGCAGCCAACAAAAGCAAGGAAAACTGCCTGGTTTGTTGTTGGCACCCAAAACAAGGCAAGGCCCCTGCCACCCACATAAATAGGCATTACTTTATACTGCTAAAAAAGCTAGAGAACTACTGAGAAAAGTGTGTGCTGGAACAAGAGCCGGGGTAAAGCGAAAATAAAATGTGTGCAGGAAAAATTGGAGCAAAGTAATAGAGTGGGGCTTTGACACGATTAAAAATCAACTCTGCTCCACACCAAAGGATGTAACAAGTGAGGAAATTAACTCCAGGACACTAAACCACTACTGCAGCCTGCACATGATAGGAGAACCAGGTCAGTATGTGACAGCTTTTGCTGTTGGAGTAAATATGTTAAATATTGTTTTGTGGAACATGGCACTTTCCCCAGAGGTACATCAGTGCTTCCAGATACTCATTTCACAGGTTTTATAGGTTGGCACATTCTGCACCTTAAAGTTACACACTGAAAAAATATGGCAGCAGAGAAAGCACCTTTTATTTTTCTTTTTACTATCCCCATTTAAAAATGCTCTTCCATAAATGTGCCAAATTGTGTTTGTGCTTTAAAAATCTCGTATCAACAGTAAGTGACAGTCTTCTTTCTTGCCAGCCTAACATGTCTCCTCATTTCAGCTTTTAGAAGGACTAAATAACAACACATCAAGACATCAATTCCACACAAAAACTGATGCTGAGTTTTGAGGCATATGTTCCAAATTTGACTTTTAAAAATGTGACTTTTCAGAATATTTGCATCACACCACTCATCTTTTTGTCACAATATAATGGTTAACAATATATTTCACAGAAATACGGCCTAGGAATTTCCATTGCACCATTTCTTATAATTGCATTGCTTCTGGTGACTAGTGAAAGCCCTACTAATTAATTGCATGTTATCTTCATGCTAATACCTCATCTGAACTATTCCAAAGATTAGAAGTGTTTGCATTTAAAAAGATGGGGATAAAATCTAGTGATAGAGTGAACCAGCACAAACACCATATGCAGGGAGTAAGTAATTTCTCTCAAAAGACCCCAGTCTTATTAAAAATCTTTCCAATGGTGGTACCCTCAGCTTTCTGTCCCCATAAGGTACTCCTGCACTTAACCACCCCTGTTACACAAGATACAGGAATGGATTATCTGAAGGTCAATTTTCTTTACCTTTTGTTTACGGCCTGTGATTCCCCTTAAGCCATTGTCCATAAATTTGAAAACCTCACTGCTGCCACACATCTCTACATATAAATAGCTGCACATAGGGATTATCTCATCTCTTAATTTTTTTTAATGAAGTGAATTAGATAAGCTCCACGGAGCTTACATTGTAAGGCTGGTTTCCAGCTCTTGAACCCTCACCTGAATTCTCTCTATTTTCACATCTTAATATGGGTAATCCCACAGCTAATGGCTTAGACCAATCTTATCATGGCCTTATTTATGGGAAGAATCACTTTTTTATGCCTGAAATGTAGCTTTTTGCAGGTTGGACTCTAGAGACTCCAGAATCCTTGTCAAGTCCTTAGCAAGTCTCCACATGCCATGACAAAGCCTGTTCTCCTTTTTCCCTGTGTATTACTTTTGTTTATCTGCACTGAAAGGTTAAATGTCTAAATTTCTACTATAGGAAATTAAGGTCTAGTCAATGTAGTCAATCAGGTCCAGAAATTCAGTTGATCTAATACAGATTTACTGTGGGAAAAGCTGAATTCTCCAGGCTTGAAACCAAGCTATTCAAACCATTCTAATAAATTATAAATTGCCCCCAGATTTGCTGCTATGTCAGTCTTCATGTCATCAGTCAGTCTTGACATAAAGCATTGGTATTTCCTAAAATATTGATAAAAATATTAAATGCAGTTGAAAAATTATCTAAGGGCCAATACAGGTAATAGCTAATGAATAAGAGATTTGAGATCTCTTGAGAGATCTGGCACTGAGACAGTTTTAAACTCACCTAATACCTGACTAGTTAATGAAAAAATTTTCCATCAAAATAATACTAAATCTAGTGATTTCCTAGTCAAAGGAAATTTAATTTCCATCCTATTTCTTTAACCAATCATAAATACACTCCTAGCCAGTGGGGAATTAGCAAGAGGCTGTGTGGGGTTCAGTTGCTGGCTGGGGTTAAACCACAATGCCACCTGACAAATCTGGTCCTTGACCCTTCTTTGAACTCTTTGATCTAGGTGTTCTTTAATAAAGAAATGCACTAGTTTTACAGCTGCTATCATCATTTCAAAGATATGTGCATATATTAAAATTATTATGGCTAGTGTAAATTTACTATAGTAACATAAATCCATTACTCTGTTAATTATTGCAGGCATATTGTGTGCACAGAATAATATTCTGTACAACAGCTAATTTTCATTTGGCCTTTTGGGTCATTCAGCATATAAACTCTTCATGCTTAAAGATTGCACTCCCTTATGCTGTGGTATTCGTGCAATAACTCACAGGTCTAACCTTCAGTTTCAAGGGATACTTGCAAGCTCTTTAGTTTTCCATTGATCCCCCAAGCTCTCCCTATCCTGCTAAGTAAAGCTGTTAAGGACATTTCTCTGAGGTCAAATGACGTGGTTTTACTGGTGGTTGTATATCAAAGCTCTCCTTCCCCTGAAACAAAGTGTCTAAATTCAAATTACCAGCGGGAATAGTTTGTGAGGAATGTGATCCCCAGGCAGTGCCAGAGCCCTGGCTGGGGCTGTGCTAATTAGCACAGGCCAAAGGGTGCCAGGAGCTGTGCTGGCCATTGAACTGCACAGGCATTTGGAGGTCATGTCTGATATCCTGACACCAGGTTGTTCCTGGCTGATCTCAGCTGCAATTTATACACCGCTGAGGCTCTAACATGGCTGGTATCAAAGCCAGGTAACTAAAAAAACTATTTGTGGGCAAAGAACAATGCAAAGCCAGGTAACTAAAAAAAACTACTTGTGGGCAAAGAACAATGTCTCAAGGATCAGGAAATTCCTTATCCCCACAGCTGTCTCATGGAAATCATCAATACCACCATCAAGACGTTCCACTCTTTGGACAAGCAAGCTGACCATCCTGAAGGATCCCAGGGTGCATGTTTTCCTCTCCAGGGCTTGTAAAGGTAGGGAAGGATATGGAAGTGTTAAAGAAGTTTTTCCTGATGTTTTCCTCAACTCCTTAAGCCTTAGAGGTCGCATTTTGCAGATGTACCATAGAAGCAGATTGCATCCTCCTCTGTTACTGCCCTTACTGTGCTTGCTGTGTCACCAATGTTCACTATTCCTCACTATTTGATCAGAACAACCAGGTCTTTGCTCTCTCCCAGATTGTTGACTCCCTCTTTAGTTACTTCATGGGATTTGCTGGGACATAAAACCACATAGAGATGGCAAATAGCACCAAGTTATTCCCCCGGGTGGGTTTGTGGGGGATTTTTGGGATTTTTGCCTGCTCATTTTAGACATCCAGCTTTAAACCCCCAAGGAGTGGCAGACACACCAGGGAATGCCCAAAGTTCACAATTGAAAAGCTATATCTGAAAAGTCTGGGAATGGGTAACAACGAGGGCACAGAAAGTCAGTTATGTGATTGAAAGAGCCTGAGACACCTCAATGAGAAAATTTAGAGTTTGACTAGATTCTTAATGTGCTCGAGGTTTTGATGGACTTGTACAACTTTCATTCTGTGGCAATTTATACAGACACAGATTTGGAGAAGAGTTTTGCTGAGCTCTAGTTCCAGAGTAATTTATGCCATTTTTCTCTCTGGAAAAAGAGATAATAATGAAATGAATTTAGAGTTCTTTATTCAAAGGCCATTTAGTTCCTTGATTAGATTGTTTTAGTAATACAAATTGCCTGCTGCTAGAAAAAAAAAACCTAAACTTTTCAATCAGCTTTACCATGAGAACCAAGCCTGAGAAAGTCATTTAAAAAAATCTAGCAAAAGAGGAACAGAGAAAATGAATGTGCCTCTACAGCTCAGCCTGATAATAACCTCCTCTGTAAAATTACATGAACTCCTCCTCTGTAAAATTGTATGAACCCTCTGTTCTGGAACAATAGTATAAATGAGTTAATTGTAGATCTAAAAATTGTTTGCCAGCTGCTGTCTGTTCTGTTACCAACACCTGTTTTGGCTCATGCCCTCATTAATTAAAATGTGATGAGCTAGCAGACAATTTCAAAACATAGTGCTGACAATGTCTGTAGAGCTGACACAAAATCCATATCTGTAATGCTCATCCAAAACAAGGAAGTAATACAGCTGTAATGCAACGGGCAGGGGGTTCATGGTTTGGGGTTTTTTTCTTCCTTCCAAACTGCTACAATAATGAATCTGTTCATTATGGCTACATTTGGTTGTGGTAAATTGAGGACAGAAATCATGGGTTTTCTAGACCAGAAAAGCATATTTTAAAAAATTATACCTATTAAATATTGCTAGTTAACCATTCCAAACATTATTTGGCCGTTTAAAAATACTAAAGCTGTTACCAGTTTTCATTGTTGTCTATTCCTTCACTTCAGAACTGTCATAACTGGATAATAACCCCTCTTAGGAACTTGTACTTCTAAACACCTTTCTGTGCTGCAGCAGAAGCCTCCAGACCCCCATGACATACAGTCCCATCTGTTTTCCAGAGTTGATTAAGCTGGTTGGAAGCATCTCAGAACTGTGAATGTCACCCTGCTCAGGCTGAAACTTCTCAGAGCATGTGGCACAGGTACCTGCTCTGTTTTCTTCATGATGGGCACCACTTTTTCCCTAGAGATACACAACCAGCCAAGCCATACCTCCAGGTGTCAGGACTGCCTGGATGCCCTAAAGAAGCCTAAGGGGTTAAACATTGATGGAAATATAAGTAATCTGGCCAACTGCGCCAGCATCCTGTAGTTATTCCACAGGATTGCTCCTCTTTAGTGCACTCAGCCACAGAGTGGAAGGCCTTGCACTGGTGGAGAATTGTGTACAAAATTCTGGGGGAGAGACTGAAGAAGTGAGTTGTGTCATGATAAATATATTCTACAATGCAATTTGATGTTGAGACAGGACAACAAACATCATGGGACCAGAAAATGAGAGGCTGAAGGGTATCTTGTCCTAGCTTGGGTGTTAAGGGGTCTTGGCTGCAGAGTCCCAGCAGTCCTTCCTTTCTTGTGCATTATATATTCAATATAGATATTCAAGAGATATTCAAGACCCATCTGAACAGAATCCTGGGCCCTGTGCTTTGGGATGGCCCTGCTTTAGCAGGGAGGTTGGAACAGATGACCCAACGTGGCCCCTTCCAACCTGACCTATTCTGTGATTCTGTGATTAGATCATCACCAGAAAAACCCATTCCTGCAAACTGAGTCCCAAATCCCAGATGTGCCCACTCACCAGTCAGTGTCCTACCAGAGAATTAACTCCTCCTAATTGCTGTTCTTCTGCCCTTAGTCCTGGCCACACAGCTTTAAATTCAAGGGAAGAAGAAGAAAGAGGAAAGAAAGGCAGAGATATTGATGCAGGATATCCTGAGTTGTTAGAGAATACACGTGACAACCACCTCAGCCTCCAATATTACCCGTCGTTGTCATGAACTGTATCCCAGAGCTAAAGAAGCACCTAGAAGATGCCAGCTGTGTTAATATCTAATTTCTCCTTCCTGTGATGTTACAAAAAAAAGTTTGGTAATAAGCAAATGAAATAATTAAAATTCTTGAATAAATCCCAATGGAGATATTTTCTCCTGAAATGTTTCTCCTTGTCTTGTTCTTTTTTAATGTAAAGCTTCTGAATATTAATTTGACTATGCATCATGAAACAGAATTAAATAATTGTATACTATATATACTGTTTAAGACATTCTGTTTGTGAAATTAAATTGATTTAGATCTTTTACTTTGTTTTTTTTTTTTTCCTACGTTATTGTTAGAGTTGTGTTGTTTGGGTTTTATTCCAGACTGTTGGAAGGAAATAAACCATAACTATAAATACAAGAGAAAGGGAAAGTGACCTTTTCTAGCATACAACCTAGACATTTTTAATGTTCCCTTTATTCTTTTTCTGCCCCACATTCTGGTCTCATGCAGCCCTAATGTACATATCAAGTGGGGATGACTGTACAGATTTTATCTCATCCGTATCCTGGGGTTCTTTATGACAAATACTGTTGATAAGGAGGCACAGTCCTCACCTAAGACACAACTCATAATATTCAGAAATGTTCTGAAAAGTGCATTTGAAGCTAATTTCCGCAGTGAATCTCCATGTTGACTGGCACCTAACTGTTCACCACAGCAGGAGATAGGCAAAGGAAAACAATTCCTGGCACGGATTCACTCACAAAGAGACAGTTATTCCTTCATGCTGGTTACAGATGGCTTTAGAGCACCTTCCTCCTTGAAATTTGCAGCCTTCAAACATTTGCAGGTTTTACTCTGTTTCTCTGTTTTTACTCACATGGGTTGTACACAAACGAAAACAAGTGAAATTCGCATTTCCCAATGGTCTGTAACCCTTTTGATAGCAGTCAGTATCAAGAACATGTATTAATTTTCTTTATTCTTTGAATTTCTTACAATTTACCAATCTTTCTATCAGTGTCTTCAGAATCATAGTAATTGTTGTATATTTTCAGACTCCTCTCCAAAGAGGAGGCATGGAATTTCTTCAATGGCAGATGAAAATACAGCAGTATTATTAGTTTTCAAATATACTTCTAAAATTGTATTCTGGGCACATAATGCAGAGGAAAGGTCTATTACATCAAAGAGATGAATAAAAAACCACAAGGAAGATTGAAACTGCTATCGGCACACACTAAGTGTTAACAACAATGCCAGCCTTTGTTTAATAAATAGAATTCTCATGTAAAATTATACAGAAAAGACAATGAAATTAAGCATATGCCTAAAGTAGTTTTGATTCCATTATTTTAAAATCCTATTAGGAAATAATTACATTGCTACTCTCACTGCTGTTGATGTGTAACAATATTGGAACAGGTGATATTGGAACTGAAATGTTTTTTAGAAGGAGTTTTGATCCAGGAGCAGTTAAGGCACAGCCCTCCAATTAACTGCATATTTGGGGAGTGCTTAAGGGGAACAGACTTGAGCCTCAAAGCATCTCATGTTCCTTGCAGAAGGCAAAAGGTAATCAGGTGAGTCCAGAGGTATCTGAGCAATTAAAACATTATTTCATGTATTTAATTTGGAGTACTCCACCTAATTGAAATGATGTTCCCAAAGAAGCCCTCACTGAGTTGTTGCAGGAGAAGCAGAGCTGTGCCTGGCACGATGGATCCTACCCTGGCTAATCCAAAGGTGTAGCAACTCCTCCCTGAGGAGCTCCCAGGTGAGAGAACCCAGAGCTTAATCTGAACATGGGAAAACATCCACATTGTGCAAGAGCCTGAAGAGCCCAGTACTGCCTGACCCAACACTATTTCATCCCATGGAAATTCAGTGGCTTCTGATCCATCCTCCTGTGCACACCATGGACAGGTCTGACCTTCCCTGGCCAGAACAGCCCATGGGATGGCTGGGGGCAGATTTCTGGGAGCCTGGTGTAGGTGACTGTCTCAAGTGGATCCATCAGAAGCCCACCTACCTCAGTTTCCCACATACCAGGACAACTGGTCTCCTACAGGAGTGCACACTGTTTAGGAAAGGCCCCGAGGCTATGGGAAGGCACTGGTGCCATGGCATGTTCTGTCCCCAGCTCCTCTGGCTGATTTTAGGGTGCCTCAAGGGAGAACACTACAACCAAAGCTACCAACTGTGTTTTGGAGCAGAGAGGTAACAATTCAATATCTTCTCATTTACTTCTCCACAAATTCAGGCTAACTTTATAGAAGCCATTTAGCATATATTAGCATAAAACAAGGCATGTGAGAGACAGGAGGAATGAGGCTCATTAACTTTATATCTACTTTTATGTGGAAGAATTGCAAGGGTTGTACTGAGTCTGGTTGGGATGGAGCTGACTCTCTCCTAACATTCAATTTTGGATCTGTGACTAAAGCAGTGCTGACAACACAGCCATGATTTAGCTGTGGCCAAACACATCTCCATTTGCCTTCACTTTTAAGCTGCCTTTTCCTCAACCCACAAGTTTTTTTGCTTTTGTTCTTCCAGTTCTTTCCCCCATCCTGCTGAGAGGTGGAGTGAGTCAGTGTGTGGCTGTGTGGGTGCACAGCTGCTGGCCAAGGTAAACCTGAGCTCGGTTCAGAGATGGTGATAATTGCTGCAGGCTCACCAGAGGAGAAAAGCATTTCAAAGAGAGGTTTAGGTTGGATATAGGGAAGGAATTCTTCCCTGTGAGAGTGGTGAGGCCCTGGCACATGTTGTCCAGAGAACCTGTGGATGCCCCATCCCTGAAAGTGTTCAAGGCCAAATTGGATGGAGCTCTGAGCAACCTGGGATGATGAAAGATGTCCCTGCTCAGGGCAGCGGATAGAAACTGGGTAATCTTTAAGTTTGCCTACAACACAGGCCATTCTATAGTTCTATGATAAGATCAAACTATGAAATACTCTACATTTTTAAAAATTGGGCCACCAAAGAATTGAGATACGGATTTAGGACTGCACCTGTGTTCATCACTTGTGACTCTAATGTTTCTAAACATGTTACTGGTGGATCATTTTTAGCATTAACTTTTCCTTGAACCTAAGCTAAGTTAGCTTTCTCTATATAGCTTTGAATAAATGAATAACAGAAAACGAAGATCAGAGGGTGGTGAGGAGGGGGTGTCTGTGATCCCAAAATAACACCGTGTTTTATTTTTTGTGTTTTCCCTCCTTGCAGCAGAAAACAGAAAGAGAATGAGCTGTGATATCACTGGGTATCTCCAGCTCTGTAGGACCATATTCTAGCCCTATGAGAATGTGACTTTCAAAGGAGTGACCTAATGGCTGAGATGTACAACACGTTTCACTCTGCTGAATGATCCAGTTTTAGCAAAAGTGACCAAGGCAAAGCCAAGGCCAGGGGAAGAAATTTGTAGTTGTTTATTGTGCTGAATATAAACAACTAATCAGTGTGCCTAATCTAGGACCTGGCCAGCCATGCAGTCAGGTGCTCCTCCAGGGAGAGGCAGGTAGATTTGGAAGGAGGAGGTGGTCACTATAGAGACAGGCCAGGGCACCTCATTTCCCAAATTAAGTCATCCCATTAAGTGCCTTAATCTAGGAGGATGTAGCTAAACTATTCCATTCATCTTTGAACTGACGGAACTTTGCTCGTGGGTGGATTTGAGACCTTGAGGTCACTTGAAAGAGAGGCCATGTACTGCACCCCAAAGACAGTTTGGATGTAGCCACCTTGTTCTGGAGACCAGACAAGCCAGATGTGGCTCTGGTTTATCTGACTGATATTGATGCAGCTAGAGGTGACAGGAGATGGGAGCTTTGTCAGCATTTCTCCCAGACTTTACTGTTTCCATTTGAACAAGGATTTGGTACATTTGTCTCAACATACATCAATAAGACAAGCTTTATCTATTCTCAGTGTTTTAAGCACTTTTTGCTAGTTCATTTACAGTAAAAGTTTGGAATTTTTAACTGAAGTGCGTTTTCTATCTCCTCCTTTTAAAATATTTTTTCCTCTCATGATCCAGCAGCATTTTTTAGCTGGAGAAACCTGCAGGAGGACCCTGAGCAGTGTCAGGTATTCAGCAGGATCTCAACAGGTTTAATTACTTTCTGACCTGCTTCCATTTTTCTTCATTGCATTAATTTAAGCTGTTCAAAAGAGGTATGGCAAGATTGCATATTCTGCTTCCTTCAAATTACTTGGAAAGTTCTATGCCTCACCAATATAGGCAATGTTGATTTTGGAACAACCTCTACAAATTGCCTTGCTGCAATTTTGTACGTGTGGGAGTATGTGCAGATTCCAAAGCTAAGTAATTAGATGAAATCCCTAAAACTCAACCATATAAAATATTAATATTGAGCTAGCAGAGATTTTTCCCAAGAAAATAATTCCAATTTTGCTGACTGATGCTTTTACTGTGTTAAATCCAGAAAAAGTTTGTGGGATTTTGTGTTGTTTTCAGCAAGGACAATTAAAAACAGTGTCCTGGAATTATGAGTAGAACTTAATCTGGAATATACCAGATATATATACTGGCTGTTTGAAACACTAAACTTGTGCCTGGCTCAGAGCAGCTTCTCTTTAAATTAGCTGTTAATAGCATCCTGGGTGATCCCAGGGTGTTCCTTGCCTTTCCAGAGCTCCTGCCACGTCAATTCCAGTCAGCTGTCTTGTCCTGACAGCTGAAGCTGATCACCCAAACAACCTGACATGGATTTTGTCAGTCACGAAATCTGAGACTGGAAGGTTTTAAAAGATGGAGAGAAAGATGCAGGGGAAGGACAGGGAAGAGGTCGTGTAGGAGCTTCCGTTTCAGTGACAAGCACTCTAGTGACACTAAGTTATGTTTAGTGAAGCACAAGCATAACTCTCATTTGAAAATGTGCAGTTTTTGGTGCATGAGATGGTTTTTTCCCCATATTGCAACACTCTGGTTTGGCTGCCCAGTTCTAAGACAGTAGATGTGAAAGAGAGTAGGAGAGAAGGGGTCAAAATACACATTTACTTCAGATATCTGTATGGATTTAGGAATTCAGGACCAGATACCTCAGCCCCATTCTTCCTAATCCAAGGCATCCATATCATATTAATGTAACAGGCAAATGTCTTGCTTAAAAGTCCATTATATCTGCTCTACCAGACCTTTGAAAGTCTCTTCTAGGGCCTTTCTTTTGATAGTCCATCCCCTCGCTGAATTCCAGCTTTAACTTTATTATTTATGTCCCATTTTGTTCTTCTGGCACAACTATTCTTTTCCTTCAACACTTCTTATTCCTTTTGGTTGCTCATATGATTGTAATTACACTTGACATTTTCTAGGGCCTGGGTCATGAGTAGGCTCTTTTGCCTTATGAAGAGCCCAAAGGTTAGATTTCTTTCAATAAAAAAATGTTCTAACTTTTCCTATTTTTTTCCCACTTTTTTTCCTGCCTTAAATGTTTGGGCTGTCATCACTGTAGAGAAGGACAGACCCAAGTACATGCATGTGTTATCTTTAACAACCAGGGCCTCTGGGGAGTGAATTGGAAGTTAATAGAGATGACAAGGAGCAAAGGCAATGAGGAATAGCCATCCTACTTGCCTGTCACCCAAGAGGAAATGAGTTTGCATCTTTCAGAGTGCTGGCTATCGAGTGGTAGTTTGTCTTGATTAACTTTTATGTCGTGCTGGAGAGAAGCAGTGCAAATCCCTTCATTACTGACCTGGCTGATAACACACACTGACAGGAGACAGAGATGAGATCAATGTGACCCTGTGCTCACAGCCCACCTCCTGAAAATCCTGCTAACGTTGCCAGACTTCTGGAATCATGAATCATTTTCCCAGGCAACATTCTCCTGTGTTGAACAATTACATGAACAACTTTCAATATCGTGGAAAAATAACCTACCCTGCTTCCTTGGTGGGAATGCTACAATAAACAAAGCATGTTTTAAAGACCTGAACTTGAACAAGAATGGATTAAAACAAAAAATGTGCTCAATGGAGATGTGAAAAGCACCTTTTGATGTGGTTGGTGCAGTGACATAAAACAGAAGGATTGGCTGCCCTCCTGCCATCACGTTTAGAAATAACCCCCTGGTTTATGTTGTCGCAGAATCCTGTAGAATTCAGTTCCTACTGAAACTCACGCAGGCTCCCGTTTTTAAATCTCAAGCAATAAAAGAATAACAAATAGGCCTGTGGTGTTTCAAACACTCACCTTCTGACAGCTCTTCTACAATATCTCTCTCTTTTGTGGCCTCCTCTGAAACTATACATTTGGGAAGTAAATACAAATTCTCAACCAAACCTTGGTTTCCTCTGTGCCTTCTGGCAGCAGGGCAAGGATGGTCTCTAGTAATAATCATCCTCAGGTGATCTTAGCCATAATACTGAGTTTTTGAGCTGTCTAAATGCACTGCATGGGTGTGCAGATGGATGTAGATGTGGAGCACATTCCAGCCATGCTGCACTGGGCAGATGACCCCCAGAGCTGTAACATCCAGGTCTCCTTGCATTATTTACAGTGAAGATTATACTAGGCCCGAATTTAGGAGAATAAAATACCACATCTTAAGAACTAAGATACGTTCTATTTTGGACAGGAAGAAATTTATGTCTACACAGAGAACAATCTAACGAAGATGTGATGTGGCAGAAAAAGAATATTTCCAGCTTACTTAAGACTGTGAGGAAAAAATAAGCAGAGTATTAGCAAGAGCTTTGTTCTCCATCACAGTTCCCAAATGAATTCTGAGGTCTCATTTCCTTCTGCAGGTCATAAATCTTTAAATCCAGGGACATCCTTTTTTTTTTTCATATTACCATCCAAAACTCAAGTCACCAGAACTTTTCAGAGACTTAAAGTTCTGAACTTCTGAACTTCAGAAACCCATAAATTATGATGCAAATTTTATACCAAAACTAATGTATCATTTATCAGGTGTGTACGAGCTGTGGCAACAGTTCCTATTTAAAAGAGATTAGTCCCTAACCAGATAGGAAACATAGTGATCTTCCAGGAGAATGGTTTGTCTGAATTTTGTCAAATCTCCATGATATTATACAGCAGTTTTTCTCAAGTACTCATTAAGTATCTGACTTTTCTCAGATTATGATTAATCTATTGAACTCATACTTGACTAAACTGAACTTGGACTTCTAAATGCAGAAAAACATCTGCAGTTTAGCTGCCTGGGCATTGTGTTTGCTTTCTGGACAGATCTCTGCACTCTGAATTGCTGGGAACATGATAATAATGGACAGCACTTTTGAAATCATCAGAGTATTTTAAACAAGAAGCCAGACCCTTTCAGGAGAGTGTGCACTAATTTGCTTTAGATCAGTTGGAGTAGTCACAGCAAGAAAGAGAAAAGGATGAAAAAGCAAGACTGAAATAGAACAATTAACCTCTCTGCAGGAAAAAGGGCACAAAAACTACCTAAGCTGACTGCAGATAGCTGTAATTAAGGGATTGTAACTCTATTTGAACTAGCTAATACCACAAAGACCAAGACTAATCCATTTAGTCTACCACCCCACCTCCCTCTGGTCCAAGATAAATGTTTATGGCCTGTGATATTCAGGAGATTAAGTTCAATGACCATAATGAACCCTCCTCATTTTCAGCTCTGGGGAAAGACCCATTTACTTCCCCACATTGAGGTGGTGGTCCAAAGCAGGGCTTTGGTCAGCCTTCCAAACCTAGGCATCAGCTGAGATTTGAGGTCCCCAAGGCTTTCTGTGGCGTTCACAGCAGAGTGGGAAATGCAGAACCTCTGAGGAATGTCCGGGTTTCTGCAGTGGCAGCTGGAGGCTGGGCAAGGTTTCTCACTGCTGCTAGAAATCTCATTTGCTGCAAAGGCCATCATGTGAGGTAAAAAGCCTACTTGAAATACAGTGATTGAACCAAATGTCACACAAGGAACAGGAGGAAAAAAATTATTTTTTATGATCTCTGCCTCCCGAATGAAGCCCTGAACTGGAATTTCACAGTATTGACCTAATTAAAGGAGACAACAGTTGGATTCATGTGCTGATACAGATGGGTGCTGTTGGTCACAAGTCATGCTAAAACAAATGGCCTGTGAACTTCAGCAGGTGCCAAAGGAGCAGAATGAGGGGAACTTCCTCCTGCCTTGAGAATCACAGCTAGAGCCAGACCTCAGCCTCACCCAGCTTCATTTCCTCTCATTTACAGGCACTCAGATCCAGAGCTTTCTGTGTTCCTGCCTGCAAACTCTCCGTCACAAGCACCATTGTAAGTACAATTATTAATAGCACTGAGGAACTGCATGACTTTAGCCATTCTAAGAAAAAAGAAAACTGAAAATACATAATTTTTGAAGCTGCACAGATATTTTTCAGCAGAGTAATTTTTCCTTACAAATATAGTACCTCAGCAGCAGCAAAAAATGAGCCTTTTTGGTTGAAACAAAGTGAAGATATAATAATATGTTTCAAGAGTATCTGAACTCCATTTTCCAAATTACCTCTTTTTAACTTTTTGAGATGCCATATTCCATAACAAATAGTTGTTAAAGCCTAAAATCAGGGGGAACATTTCAGAGTTGTAGAGGCAACTGGGGAGGTTCAGTTGTTTTAGGTTTTTTCCTCTCTTTCAGAATAGACCTCTTTCTTCCCAAATGACAAAATTTCATGGAAAAGAGATCATCCAATTCCCCCGTGGCCTTACTGGCTTTGTTAATCAGCGTTAAAAACAGATATATCAAAACATACACAGAGTTAAATGTAATATAAGGCAGCATGCTTGCAATTGCAGTGTGTGCCAAGGGATAAATCACTGCTTGACACCTCAGTGGAATGTTGGATTTCACTTCAGTGACTCAATCCTGTGTTTTCCACGCTCGTTGTCCCAAAAGGAAACTGGAGCAGGGTCCTTCCATTCATCATCTTTTTTTTTTTTTATAAATGCCATTGTGAGCACTCCCAGAAGATCGCAGACAGAAATGTGTTATGTACCTGGGCAGAATCATGAGAAACATGAGAGGGTCACAGTTCTGCAGCTCAGCCTATCTGGGGCAGTCATTTGCAGAAACGGCTGCTAAGTGCTGTGTTTTCAGTTTGTCTTGCTTTCTGCACAGACATTGGCACAGCTCTAATGGACACCAAAAGTGAAGGACTATGGATAATCACACCCAGCTCAGACACCTCTGGTATGGTGGTACTGCTTCCATCGTAAGACTAATGCACCACAGGTATTCTTTCCTTTGTTTTGACTCAAAATGTGCTAATGATATATCCAGAAAAGCACAAAAAGGGAGGGGAGGGGAGATTAAGACCATTGCAGGTACAGTTTCCAGAAAAATTTGCCTGCAGCTGAGCACACTCCGCTAAAGTGGGAATTTCCACCCCTCCCAGGTGGGCTGTCTTTCAGAGCCATCTCTTTCTCCATGTACCTCATTCCTTCCAGCCTAAGAGTCAGTACTCTTGGGAATATCATCATCTGTGTTTGCAGGTGAGTAACTGCTCATGGCCCTCTCAGAAGCTGCTGTAACTCTTTTTTAGTGATGCAGGATTCTCTTCTGCTAAATGGAAGCTGGTTGCACACACCTCGTCTGGCTACCACCTCACCTTTGTCTACTCACCAGACCTGTACTATGCCCAATTCACAGTCCAAGACAAGAATTCTGTTTCTCATGAGTTGTTTCAAAGCTGTAGTTTTCCAGTTTGCAAGAGAAATGTCTGCTCTGAAAGACAAGACACTTTTCTCAGATATGTCTTATCTGTTGCTTAAGGATACTGTGGTCTTCATCGTATTTACAGCTGGGATAATAAGAAAACTGTAGAAACTTTCAACTAGCATCAACTAGTTATGTCTTTTTAAAATATTTCTGAATAGGCATATTTCATTTCTAAACAAAATCTGTACGGGTCAGATCTTATCACTAGAGTAGCTACTATAAAGTAACAGTTCGGTTGATTCACGTTATCGGAGAATCAGCCCCTCATTTGTGGGCTTTGCAGTTCTGTGAAACACAAAAATATGAGGTGCAAGACTTAGAGGAGGTTAACCTTGCAATAATCCATTTTATAACCCTATCCTGTCCAGTTCTTGACTTAGTGGATGTCAGAGATTAAAACAATGAGAGTTGAATAGATTTCAGCACGTTACAGAAGCAACCCCAAATGCAGGGTTGCCTCTGGTTCTCCCCATTTCGTCTGGATGAAAGAAGTTTCCCTTTGCCTTTTAGCAATTCCTTCTGATGAAGCTCCTTATTTTTATCCCTCTCTTCCTACAAAGTCCTTTTCTGCAGCCTCCATTATTTAACTTTCACGTATTTTATCCAGTACCAAAATTCCACTGCCCATAAAGATTTGCAATAACTCTCATCCCTAACTGGTGATGAGCTACGTTCAGTCTTACACAAGACCCCATTTTCCAAAACACCATATAAACACATCATTAGAAACAGTCCATTCACCAAGAAATTTTCTAATCTAAGCCTTAAGAGGAAGGTGAAGGTGTCATCTCACTGACATGTTGGCATCCCATCCTCTGAACTCAAGTGCCTCCTGTATCACATCGACTTTCCTCTTGCTTTCAGTGTTTGGAAGAGAACAGATGTGGCTGGGCTGCAGGAGGCCAAGTCAGGAACATTTTTTCTACTCAGGAACTGTAATAGTGTTTGGCTCTTCAGGGCTGTTTATAGCAGCCAGGACAGCAGGTGTGTTTGGATGGTTCAGAACACCTTCTGCCACTTTCACAGGCTGTGCTCAACCATAACATCACCGAGCCTGCAAATGAACTGCTGAAGTTACTCCTGTACTCATCTTTTATACTGTCTGTGCCAAGGAACATAAAGGGAAAAATTAAAATGTAAGGGAGACAGAATAGAAATGGAGGGATCCCTATCCTCACTATATGTGGGGTTTTGTGTTTCAGGAAATTGCCAAAAATGATCAGCTATTTCAGCTTCCAACCTTTTGCAAAAATCCAGAGCAATGCTTGCTGTTGAAAATCTTGATGGGAGGAACAATTTCAGAGCTGCTGAGGAGGTTTCCTCAGCCATCCACAGCAGGAAGGATGTGACCAGTCCCCAGAAAGCTGTGTGATCACAGCTTACAAAGGCACTCATCAGTATTAACACAGCCTAATTAAAGACAGGTAATGGGATGGTGCTGTAACAGCTGCACATAAACAGCAAGGGCACCCAGCAAGCTCAGTCAGGAGATGTCAGATTTTCTGCTATCACTGAAGTACCTGAACTGTTTAGTGTTATCTTGATTCTTTTGTCTGTTCTGTGAAGACAAAATATTTTCCTGATGCCAGGTTTAAAAAATTGCATCACATCTACTTTAATTACCGGACTTGCTGTGTCAGTCCAGTGAGAAGGACAGCACCCCAAAGAAGAGGAGCTGTCCAAGAGAAGTGGACTCAAGCTGTGGGGTGCAACAGGGTGCTCAAGGTGTGAAGGAACCAGGGGTGAATCGTACCCCACAGTGACTATATGGACATATAAACACATCCATAGGTCTGAGTCACACGTCTTGTCTTATTCCTACCAAGTCACCTGTCCATTGTCTCTTTAATTCACTAGCCATCCTGCTCTCTGTGAGAAGACAGATCGTGGGGAGATAGATGTAAGGGTTGTTTTGCACATATTCATGAGTAACCCTGTGTATGTCTCTGTGGTGAGCATTCATTTACAGGATGAGCATTAGGTTGCATTCAGGAAAAATACCCACAAATAACTTACATCAAGAATGATTTCCTTCATTCAGCTGAAATGCAAACCCTAATAAGAGTTTTCAATAAGGAGACTGAAAGTTTAATATTGCAGTATGTAAAAAGTTTCTTTCATCACTTTTAAATAGGTGCTGCTATTCAGTTCCAATTAATTGTGCATTTCATTTCCTTTGAAGAAAAAAGTAAACCATTGCACTCATTTTATCTTTTTCTAAATACTATTTACTCAATTTGATTAATCATTGTTATTCAACAGAGGTACCTTAAAGAAACTCAGATGAAACTCCATTATGCAAAGCATTGTATATTCATATAGCAAGAGACAAAGCTTGCCTCAAAGAGGTTAAAGAATAAATAGATAACAGGCTTGTTCAAGTTCTCATTTTATGGACAGAACTTATGCAGCAAAACCACACTGAATGCCCAAGGACAGAGAGGATTTCTATAGCAGAACTAACATCAGACCCTAAGACTTTGAGGATGTGTCTACTGGGTTTGAGGGACTGAGGACCCAAAACTCTCCCATATCAATACCAAACACTGACAATACCTGAAGACAGCACTAAGCAGCACTTGCAGAAATACCCTTCAAGCCAGATATATCAGTAGGACTCCCCTTTCTCATTGCATCTGTGCCTCATAAGATGTCTATAAACTGCACCACATGTACCTGTACTAACCAGATTTTCGGGATACAGTCCAAATAAGGCTGGATCTCTCATTATCTGTAGATAGGTTTAAGTTCCACAGAAAATAGTTGCCTGATTTTATCCTATGTAACGCTGTGCCATCTGAAAGCTTGTCCCTTGGGCTTTTCACTAAATGTGTCAATAGAACACAAATATTTACATCATTTTTTTCCCTGCTGGCAAAGAACATCAAAAAGAAAAACATCATATATTTTTTTCCCTTAGCAACTTTAGTCTATTCAGGCTTGTGAGTTGTAGGTCATTAGAGTACAATATTTTTCCCCCAGGGCCTACAGCACAGGAAGAACTGTTTATTCCTTATTTTTCCCTGCTGCAAAACATCTTATAAATTTAAACATAGTTACAAGAAAGTTTTTGATAACAATTGAGTCCTTCAAGCTGCTAGGCTACTTTCCTGCTCTTTATCATCCTTAAGATGTTCTTTCCTGACACTGTGAGGAACTACCCAGTCTTAAGAAACTAACACAGTAAAACTTTCTCCTAAAAATGTTTACTAAATCTCCTCCTATGTTTTTCATAGAAATAACATACCACAAAAATCATTTTAATAGTACCAGAGATCAGCAAATACCAAGAAGAAAGTGTACTTAAGCACAGGCCAAATTATGAAATATTTTTAGCTTCCATAAGTTGCTGTGAAATTGCTGCTGAAGACACCTGCCAGTAGTGGAAGGTGTTCCTCCTTCTCCAATATATGCAAGCTTTCCCCTTTTTGTAGGAAATACTACTTTATTTTTGGCCAATAAACAAGAATTGTGGCATTTTCTGTTGTGTTTGCTACACGTTCATCACTGACGGCATCATCACTGCCTCTGCCCCTTCTAACACCCACACAAGGATGAGCAGAAAGGAAAACACAGTCACTGGTCTGGTGCTACAAAACAGCACAGGACTTTGATTAGTTAACTAGGGCTTTAATTTAATTAAAGCTTCGGGTTTGAAAGGGCCTTTAAAGATCATCTAATCCCTACATCATGTTGCTCAAAGCCCCATCTGGGCTCAAAGCCCCATTTTAATATTTCCAGGGATGGGGCAGCTACAGCTTCTCTGGGCAACCTGTGCCAGGGCCTCACCACCTTCATCATAAAATATGCTTCCTTATGTCCAGGCTAAACCTACCCTCTTTCAGTTCAAAACCATTGCCCCATGCCATATCACCAAATAATTCATTTTCATGGCTGTGACTGTACAAGCCAGGGAAAGATTAAGTAAAGGATAATATGAAAAGGAAATGCTAAAACTACAAGAAATGTAGATATAATACCGATAAAAGGAAAAATTATGAAGCCGTATCTCAGACAACTCAGGAAGTCACCTCAGAAGATTTTAATCAGTCTGGTCTGTTTTGGCCAGCACTGTGGTGGGTGCATGTAAAACAGGGAAATGTTCTTTCTTTTATTGCTAAGGAACAACACAAGGTGAGGGGAATGCACAAAAGTTACAAGAGTAATGAAGTTCTCTCTTGGTCAAATAATCCCATCCTCATCAATGTAGTGCTCCTCACTTCCCGTGGTGTTTTATTCAGTGTTCATCCACTGTGCTTGACAGAGCATTTACTATTTCCCTTATACACCTAATCTGCAGTCAAAACAACATTGAAGAGGGATGTAAAGTGCCCTTGGTTCCCACCTGACCTAGGAAGGCAGAAACTGTTATTTTGCATCAAGATAAGGCACATCTAATCCCAAAGCCAGCCCTGACAAGGGCCATTGACAGGGCCTGAGAAGCTCATGAGTGCCCAGTCCTTCACCAGAGCGAAATGAGCTGCTTCTCATCTGGTGTTTATTATATATTACTAATTATAGATTACTAATCCTGCAGCAAGAGGTTTGACACCACCTCCTAGGTGTGCAGAGCAATGTCAGAAATATTATCCAAGTCATAGGTAACCTTTTTTCTTAATTTATTGCATTTTTAGGCTTAATTGTACACTATAGGAAAATTAATTTCCTTTATTGATCTTGGTTTTCTTGAGTTTTCTCTCTGATACTTCTCAATTTCACATAAATCTATCACATCTAAACCTTTGTTCTGGAAGGTTTCATATAATATTTCAACCCAAAATATGCAAGGACATCCCAGTGGTCCAGTAAGTGAAGCAATCCATGTCTTTCACCCTTTTCTATAAACAGGTACACACAAGCGCTGACATTCTGAATTCTGGATGGTGATTTTTACAGTGGTTTTCTTTTTATGCACCAGGAAGTAATGCAATTTCCATGAACAGCAGTACCTGATATCCACTTTATATCCCTAAGACTGCCCTGTGTTTCACACTGTTCTTCCTCCCCACAGCACAAAAATGCCAACGTGACAAACTGGCATGATTCAGGAGCAAATTAATGGTTATTCTTGGAATAAAAATATCTCAAGAGATGGGCTCTGTAGGTTTAGGAATTTAAAGACAAGAGCATAGATTCAGACCCACATCCTTCTACTCCAGGGTTGACAGAATTAAAATAGCAACACAGGAATAGCTGATTTGTGGAGGATTCCTGTTGGAGATTGAATCAGCTGCTCATGCATAACTTAGCAAGTGATTTGAGATGTGCTAGGGTGTCTCACCTGACCTCCAGAGTCCTCTGCATAGTGGCACAGATCTCACATATGTCCTGTGTCATGTGGAATCATAGAATAAATTAGATTGGAAAAGACCTCTAAGAGCATGGAGTCCAACCATTCCCCCAGCACTGCCACATCCAGCACTAAAAGGGCTCACCCTAAATGCCAGATCCACAATCTGTTAAATACCTCCAGGGATGGTGACTCAGCCACTGCCCTGGGCAGCCTGTTCCAATGCTTGACAACCCTTCTGGTGAAGAAACTTTTCCTAATATCCAATCTAAACCTCCCATGGTGCAACTGAGATCCATTTCCTCTCATCCTATCCCTTGTTACCTGGGGAAAGAGCCCGATCCTCACCTGGCTGGACCCTGCTGTCAGGGAGTTGTAGGGAGCAACAAGTTCCCCTTGAGCCTCCTTTTCTCTGGGCTAAACAACCCCATTTCTCTCAGCTGCTCCTCATCAGACTTAAGCTCCCAGTCTTATGAGGAGCCACTTATATCTGCCACTCTCTTGTGGATGTCTCAGGTATTTTAAGGTGCACCAAATGGCTGAAAATGCCCAGTGACCCTCAGTGACCAGCAGTCTGCTGACATATGGGAAGCAGCTGCTCATTACAAATGATACAAATGATGCCTAAGCTCACCCCTAAAATCCACTTGTTCAACTAGGGCACCAAGCAGCCCTTGGGCATTTTTTTCAAATTAAACTTCTCTTCTTGGTGGTTTCACAGGCCATTAGCAGCTCCCTGATCCAGCTGTAAATGAAATCAATTTAACATTGTAGGAGGTGTTAAAACATTTGTCTCCTCCAGCGTCTCCTTTCTAGTGACTGTTGTGGGAGACCAGACCCCTAGCAAACATGGAGACACATCCCCTACAGAGACCTAAATCTCGGTGTGTAATCCTGGGTGCTTGTGTTCAGGAGGCCTCCTTCAGGGCTGGAGCTACAGGTGGACAACAGCCCAGTACTTAGTCCAAAAGTACACACATGGCAGATCTTGACTTGAAACTTTTATTACTTTAAGCTTCTGCAAAATATCCAGGATGATAAACCATATTATCATAGAGCGGTTTGGGTTGGAAGGGTCCTTAGAGATCATCTTGTTCCCCCCTCCTGGCATGGGCAGGGACCTTCCACTATCCCAGGTTGCTCCAAGCCCCATCCAACCTGGCCTTGAACACTTCCAGGGATGGGGCAGCCACAGCTTCTCTGAAGAACCTGTTCCAGTGCCTCACCACCCTCACAGCAATGAATTCTTTCTATAATATAATCTGAATCTCTCCTCTTTTAGTTTAAAATCATTCTCCCTTGACCTAGCACTCAATGCCTGTGTAAAAAGTCTCTCTCCATCTTTTATTTCATCACAAGAAGCATGAAGACTTTCAAATGTGTCAAGGGATGGTGAGGATTAGAAATTAACATAGTAAACTCTGATGTTTCTGATACCTCAAAGAAAGTACAGTCCTGTTGCTACATGTTTAAAGAATGATGAGGCACTAAAAGGAGGCATTTCATCCCACAGATCTGAGGTCTGTTTTCCATCTTCCTGATGAAGATCAGAAGTTATTAGATTTAAATCTGTTTTAACTGTGAGTCATGAGAAATAACTGTTGGGAATCATATTAACTTTAAATTTTTTAATCAGAACAACTACTGGGGAAAAAAGTTTTGCGAAATACATTCTTGGCATGTTCTAATTTGATTTGACTGCTTTTCAGTGTACTGGCTATGGCCACAGCTTATACATTTTATCAGCATGATGATGGTGGCATCTGTAGTGAGAAAGTGAGTCTTAAAATGCTGAAAATAAAAATATTCCAGTTCTAAAGCCTCTGAAGACTTAGTCTTAGTGGATTTATCCTGTAGATATAAAACAATTTACCATATCTAAGTTTAGTTTGTTGGGCCAGCTCTATTGACAGTGGAGAAAACAAGGTGATTTCAGCAGCTCGAGTGGGTGATGCATTTCAAACACCTACCTCGAGTGAACTGAGTAATTCACAGCAGATGTCACAGATTATATCTGCTCCTCTGCATGTAACAAGGTCTGGGGGTCTTGTTCAGAAGGGAGTTGTTATTTCACTTCAGAAATCAAATTCCAGCATCTCAGGGTAAGAGGAATCCCACCCAAATTAGTCTTGTAAAAAGTTCCCTGTTGTTAAATCATAATATATACACTTTAAGTTAAATTGCTGACTCCTAAACAACTTGGTTTTCACTATTTCCATGCTGATTTTTTTCTCCTGAGGGGTACTTGCAAACTAAAGGGCTCTAAAACCAGTCTGAGACATATAAAAACATTAAATGTTGCAGTATGAGCATTATTTAATGCTGCACTATTAATCAGTTGAAGGACCTCTGACTTTCAGAAACAAAGCTGTAAGTAGGTCCCTTTCTGCTCTGCAGCAATCTCCTCTTGATTGCAGAGCACTTGGTTTTGTTAATAGGTCACTCTTTCAAATAACTGCTGTGATTCAATACTTTCCAAAGATTCCTTGGAAAGAAACACCATAGTCATCTTTCCTGAGCACTCATGTATATCACACGGCTTCTTTCTATTTTAAAATATTTCCTGTCTCTTCCTACTCTCACCAGAGCACTTAACAGCTATTTTAGTTTTCCTTCTGGCTGCCATGTGCACCACTTCCCATCACAGCACCGTGTTCATCAAAGTGTAATTCCAAGAGCTAATTACCTAAAAAATCCTGATCCAGTACTTTTGGGATCTTGTCTAAGATCATTCCTTGTTGAGATTCAAAGTCCACTACCTATAACAATTTTATTGAATGCTATTGCTCAAATATTTGCACCTCTGCACTTACTTCCATTAACAAGTTTGTGCACTGGCAAATGTGATCTGTCAGCCAATGTTAATCACATCATCATCTTCCTGCAGTGTCCTGGGGTTTAGATTGCAATGCATCAAATACAATACTCAAGAAAAGATGGATTACAGCCACCACATGGGTTTCACCCACCCACCCTGTAATAACCCAAGATGCCACAGTTTTTGTCAGATGTGATTAATGTCTCAAGCTCGTGGTGCTTATTGCTCAGCAGGTTCATTTCCCCAAAATATTTATTTTTACAGTCCGCTGCTACTACATTCTAGCCTACTGAAGTCAAGCTAAGTGGTCACTGATTTCTCAGGTGGTCTTAAATATCCGCTGTGCTATTTCCATTCAAATAGCTTCTCACTCATTTTCCAAGAGCATTTTTCTCCAACTTGCGCACTGCACTCTGTATGGCATTTTTGAGAATTAGGATGCAATCACCATGTTTTCCTCAAAGACTTGAAGATTCAGGGGTTTCATCTGGTGAGTCAGTGAAAGAGCTTTGTAGCCACATCTCTATCAGAAAGTTATGGTAAATTATAGAAAGCAAGCTGGTGGTTCAAATAAAGAGAGGGAACTGAAGCCATTTGCAAATGAAAAGTCTTCCCAGTTTTAGAAACCAACAGAAGAAGAGATCAAAAAAAACATATAACACTGCAAATGCACAGGGATCAGGGTTGGAGTGGTAGGCAAAAGAAATGAATTTCAACAGGCATTCAGACTAAAATAACCTTCATCCCAGGAAGACAGGGATTATAGGAAGGAGGCAGAGAGAAAAGAAAGGAGACAGCGGAGGAGGAAGGTAGGAAAAAACTACATAATCATTAGTAAAAAATTTATTAACCAAAAGCCAGAAAACAAAATTAGCTGGGACGATGTCAAGCCTTGAGCTGTGCAGCATCCTTCACAGCAGGGAGAGAATTTAAATTTGAGAATGATGGATGCAGAAATGCATCAAAGAAGCTGGGCAAGGAGTTTTACTTTTCCTCATGGACAAGAATGGAGAAAATTAGCCACTGAGGACAAGGCAGGAAAAAGGAAAAGGTTGTAGTTGTGGCACAAAGGAAAACACGGATCTGAAAATTACCAGAACAAACAGTGCATAATTTGGAAAGGACCTGTGTGTGAGTTAGCATTCTGCATTGCAGTCTCCTCTTTTTCCCAGACTCCAGCCTCATTTCCCAGAGTCAAATAATGGGATCCTCCAGTCTGTCTGCACCCAGCCTCATGGGTGGGCACTGGGCTGGTCTCTTTGGTGGCTCCATGTCTGAGGGGTCAGAGCAAAGTACTGTCCCTCTTCCCTTTTCAGACCCATTCTTCCCAACAAATAAAGTCTCTAAGTGAACAATAGGAAAACATAGTCAAGGATGTTCCCGAATAGCAAACAGCAGCTTTGCCAGTTCTAATTACATTTTGTCTATACACTTATTTTCCTTTATTGCTGGATCATGCTATTTTTGTTACGGAGCTGCAATGATTTGGGAGTTAGTGAGCCATTGGCACGGTGTGAAGGGGAAGATTTTTGTTTCCCAAGCCTGGGCAAACAGGGAAAGGAATAGATCTTTGCTTAAGGAGCAGGGTGAGAGCTGTGGTTACAAACACACCCCAGCAGAAAACAGAGATCTGTCATGTTTATATAGAAGCCCACAGCGGCTTCCTGTACCCCTTACAGGTAAAATGCCTTTTTTACAACCCCACAGTGGTGTCTGAATGGTGCGTTGTGTTTCTCAGCAAAGATGGATTTCTTAAATAAAAACCTAATTATCTATAAACTCATCGGTTTTGTCTCCACCGTGAGCTCCTGGGTGCACCACTATAGCCCAGAGGAACGATGCTGACCCCAGTCCCCTGGATCCCAAAAACTTCTGTTCAATCAATTCTCTCCATGGTGCTGGTTCCTGGCACTGCTCAGCCCCCAGCACCTCTGTGCTGGATCATCCCTGCACAAAGGATTTAATCCTGCCCTGGGGAGAGCAGTTGTTCTCCTCAAGCTGGGTTCAGAAGCCAGCTGTGAGCAGCAAGACTCTCAGGCAGCATTGCCCATGGACTGGGAATTAAACAGAGGTTTGGTCCAGGCAGCCACCCCTACTTGTGCCTACTTTTCTCCATTTTTATAACCCATTGCATCTCACAGTTCAACTCTGGGTCCTTCACTTCAGTTACCGACATCCCTGCCTGAGGAAGAAATTATTAACATTAGCCATGTTTCTCTTCTTCATGGAAGTAAAACTTTACCATGTCACTCCTGTACAAGGAGAAATTAATCTGATTTAAAGAAGATGCATGAAAAAAGTTAAAACCAGCAAGAAATCATCCCACTGGAAAAGCTTTTTGGTTTTGGTTAGTGACTAATATTATACTAGAACTCAAAATGCAGAAACCAATTCCTTATTGTGGTGGGTTCTACCAAACCTCTGCATTGGTTCTGCAGGGAATTAACAGGTAACCAGAATGAAGGAGAAATGTGATCTATCCATTTTTTTTGACCAGCTATCTCAATTTGTTCTGGTCTTTTTTTGTTTGTTTGCTTAATGTGAAAGCTGGAAAAATTTATTTTAATGACAAACAGCTTTCATATGACTTTCTTCCCAGTGGACCCATTTAAGTATCCTCTCACCGCTTTGTTGAGCAACAGGAAAGATAGGAGTTGTTCTGCAGAAGTGCCCTCCAAACAGAGGAGTCCTTGACAGTTCACTGAGCAGGCAAATTGACATTGTTGTATCTGCAGATCAGCAAAGGGAAGCTCAGCTCTGCTTCCCCAGGTGAGCTCAGCCAGGGACATCTGCAAAGGCCAGGGCAGTGCCCTGACTGCTGTGAATTTCCTGGAAGGAACTAGAAGTGCATTAACCTTTTGCTGCCATGGAGATCTGCCCCTGCTGAAACTCTTCCTTTGCTTCTCAACATCCAGTGGTTCAGTTGTCCTGAGCAAAACGTGCAACAGGATTCCCCTGCTCAGAGCTGAAGCCCAGAGGGGACAGCTCCACTTCTCAAGGGGAGTGATAATATTGAACAGACAGGTGAAGCTCTTCAGCACAGCAGAGATTTGTCAGGGACAATGCAAGAACTCAGGATCATTTAACTCTATTCCAAGCTGAGGTACAAACTGCTATCCACAGCATATATCAGAATAGACACCACAAGAAATTAATCTCCAAACCCAAGCACCACACTGCACACACAGTCCTCCCCACAGAGAAAATACAAGATCAGGATTGGCAAATGTTAGTCATATTCTTTACAATAAAAAGCACAGTGAAGAGCTGCATCAGCAGGTATGAGGAGCTGAGAATACAATGCACATTTTGCCCACCTCAAGCAGGTAGAGAGAAAGATAAAAAGGAGAATGAGGCAAAGACTGCTGGAAACAGCTTTTTTTTTAGCAGTATATTTCCAAAAGGAAACCACTTTCAGCACAGCTGGAAAAAAAAAGGAAAAAAAACCAACTAAAATATTTGATTAAATATTTTGTACCAAAGAAAAAAGTGGAGTTTGGAGTTTTTTTCTCTTTCCAGAAGGACTAAACAGCCTCTAGTTTCTCCAAAGTACTGATAGTCAGAACATTTTCTGTGTCTCCTCTGGTTCCAGGCTGCTCCTCCTCACGAGGGATCACAGTCTGCCATGAAGCAGGATAATAGGGACCCCAACTGCTTGCACATGGGGAGCACTGGCTGCCATGCAGTGGGGAAGAACAGCAGCTTGGTCAGTGCAGGCAGAACACTGATCACTTGTTCCTGTGGGCCCCTCTTTTCCTGAAGCACTCTACTTGTAAGCTTGGGGTGTAAAGCCTCAAGAGTAGATAAAATCAAGAATCATTTGTGGACACAGATGTTACGGCAGGACTCCTCCAGATCATCTCCCAAAGGTCTGTGCTGACTGGAAATTAGCCAGGGTTATTCCAATTTGCTATAATGGTGTGAGGGAAGACCCAGGAAACCACAGGACTGTTAGTCTAACTTCAGTTCCCAGAAAAATTATGGTGAAAAATGCACTGTGAGCTATTGAAAGGCTTTTAAAGAATAATTCCATCACCAGGCACAGACAACAAAGAAAGGGAAAGGCCAGTCTCACTAATTTGATATCATTGTTGATAAGATCATCTGCCCAGTGGATGAAGGGAAGGTCGTTGATGTGCTTCGCAGAGAGGGTGCTCCAAGATTGGAACAGACTTCCTAGAGAGGTGGTTGATGCCCCAAGCCTGCCAGTGTTTCAGAGGTATATTGACAATGGCCTTGATAACCTGCTTTAACTTTTGGCCAGCCCTGAAGAGGTCAGACAGCTGGACTGTGATCATGTAGGTCCCTCCCAACTGAAATAGTCTGTTCTATTCTGTCCAGGTCAGCAGAACTAATTTTGAAGAGGCTGCTTTTTATGCCTCCTGTACCTCCTCTCAGCAATCCTCTCTCCTTCACGCAGACTTCCCCATTTCTCTGGGATAAAGAACATGCAGCCTTATGTTGGCAGTGCTTTGCGTTTTTGTAGCACTTGCTGACAGGGAATTCAAGGGCTTTGAAAGACTTCAGACTAAAAAATGCTTGTAGGAGCTTGACAAAGGTAAGGAAATGGAAGCCCAGAGCAGCCAGCTGAATACCTAAAGATGGGAGATAACCATGGGGAGTAGCTACACCTGTGCTTTTGGATCATCATCAAGCAATATGTGCAGGCAGATGCATATCAGTCTTTTAGTTACCTGTGCAGCTGACTTCAGAGCAGAACTGAAGTTAACAAGTGCTTAAATGAAATTACTCTGAATGGATTCCCCATGAGGCCCTACATCACTTTGGTTACATCCAGAGCAGGAGAAAACATTACAATCCAGCTGAAGTGAAACCTAAATATGTATTGTGCTATTGCTGGATAGCACAATATTAAAACAGTGATTGTCAAAGGTACCTGGAAGTCCATTTCAGCTTTCAGTTGGGAAGAGCTTTACAGGATTGAGGGGTTTTAGTACTGGCCAAGGGGAAATAAATATTAAGCAAAGCACAAACAGCTACCAGCAAGGAAATCAAAGTGGAAATAAATGGGCAAACACCAGCTACAATTCAGGCGTTGTTATGAAAGAAGCAGCATATTCAGCTAAAGGTCTTGACTTCGACCTTTCAGAAAGGCAGGGGCATCTCTTTTGTTAACAGTTTGAGAAGATTGTATCTCACTTCACGTGCAGATGCTGTTTTGTCTTCAATATTGCTACTTGACCATGTTTTCTGAGAAATGTAGCAGAAAAGTGAATTATGTAGCAGTTCTAAGGACGGCACTTTACATTTTAAACATGCAGGCAGAAAAATAAAGTCTTTTGTTTATATCACGCTCCTTAAACTTGGAGGGCATCCACATTTCAGAGAGAATATAACTTGGAAAAAGAAAAATCTTTGTAGTCTAAATGCTCATTGAAAGGTTAGCAATTCTCTAATATGGTTTCAAATAGTAGCCTCATTAATTTAACTCTGTAGAATGTTAGTGCAAAGCATCTTTTGCTAGCATAGCTCATAGCTAGGTTGATTCTGTATTTCTACAATGCCATATGCTGTGCAAAAAGCAGTTTATTTGCATTTTTATATCCTACTTCTGTTTTGTTATTGCCATTGCCAGTAATGTTCTTTTCCACATTCCCTCCACTGATACTTAGCAAGCATCTGGTGTTTCTCCAAAACAAATTTATCCTTAATACTTAATAATAGTAGCCTGCATTTGACCTTCAAATAAAACAGATTTTTGTCTTAAAAAACGAGAAAAACTGCTCTTTATGTTATTCCCTACCTCCTGTCCCTGTCATTTTCATTTGCCTATCACAATACCATCATACCCTGTGGTATACAGATCCTTTAAATAGTCATAGTTGTTTTAGTTTTCCTCTATTCTTTAATTTCTTATGTAATTGCCTTACTGAGACATCCTCACTCAACTTCTCTCTCGAAAGCAGTTTCTGTTTGATGTGGAGGACACTGAAAGTAGCCCTGGTCCCAGGAATCACTGCAACACAGCACACCCAGAGCAAGCAGACTTCCAAGAATGGCTGTCCCACGTCAAACCAAATTTGCTAGTCTCTGTTCAAGGCCTGTAGCATGAGCCTCAGGAAAGGGGGCAGGGAAGCAAGTCACTACAGAATAACCCACCCATTACAGCCCTGATGTTTCTGCAGTTTCAGGATTTTCAGAGCTAAATGTCATTGATGAACGTACTTAATAGTCATTTTATGGCCATTTTTTTTTCTACCATTAATTCCTCTGATTACTTTTTTTGAGCCTATCAGAAAATTGTGGAATGGTTTGGGTTGGAAAGGACATTAAGGTTTATCTAGTTTCAACTGCCCTGCCGTGGGCAGGGATGCCACCCACTTGATCAGATGGCCCAGGGCCCCATCCAACCTGTCCTTGAACTCTTCCAGGGATGGGGCATCCACAGCTTCTAGGTCTCTAACTCATGCGTGTAGATAAATAGACAGATAGATAGATTAGATAGATAGACAGATAGATAGGCAGATAATCTTCGGTCTCCACAATGTGTCACAGTTATAAGTCCCACATTTACCCACCCTGAAACAAAACTTCATCCAGGTGGACCAAGAGGATAAGGAAAAATGCTCTGGTTGCTGTCCATATTTAAATGGGGATGGTATTTCTATGAGTAAGAGAACCTTGAGATCTGCTGTTTCTATGCTGTCCTAAGTTTTTTTCAAAATTGTCTAAAGAAAAAAAATCAGTCCAGTTGGATTCTAGCAGGTCAGATAGAGTAGAGGTACTGTTCTTTTTGTTACTTAACCCAAAATTTCAGCCTGGATGGATCAAATCTGCTTTCCATCAGCAGAGAATTTTTCCCTGCAGATAATTCTATTGCAAAAAGATCACTCTGCAGCATCTACCATAATTCAATTTATCCACAGGGGTAACCAGGACATAGTCCAGCTCTGCTGATCCTGAGATCTATTGGGTAAGACTGGCAGGACAGGCTGACCTGAAGGCATGTCTTAAAACAGTGTAGGTTAATCATGTGAAGGACCTAACTACTTATATATGGAATTGATTTCCTGTATTTAGGTGCCTTCCAAGCTTATTCAGAACTTGTCCACAGTGTCACCATCACAGATTCACAGAAATATATATTGCCACACTTACAGCAGTGATACCATATCTCATCTTAGAAAGAACCATGACTTTAAATCAGGAGGGTATGTCTGGACTGTCAGAAAATATGGATGTATATGTGCATTACTACATTTCCCCATGGAAGTAGCATACCCAATACATGCCTAAGATTTCAGAAATAATTTCTATATTCATATTTTTAAGCACTAATAATGCTGACGTAATGGCCAGTGTGTCTGTGAAAACTCACCATTGTGTTTAATCTATTACAGACAGCAATTAAACTACCACAGCTTCAGGAATTATACAATTCTTAATGATCAGAGTAATACGTTTTGTAGCTCTAGTAGTTACTGTTAATGGAGAAGTGACAAAAGCAATGCAATAGTTTTTAATTTAATTTAATTTAATTTAATACCAAGGGTGTTGGCATTAAACCCAAGGTGTGGGAGGACTGTGGGTCCCAGGTTGCATTCCACACTGTAGATAAGAGCTGTCAGTTCAGGTGTGCCTGTAACATGGTCTAGCCCAGGTACAAATCCTTGTGCATCCCCACCTACGCTGCCAGAACTGATTCCATTACACAAAAGATCACAGAATCACAGACACCCTCGACCTTCTGGCAATATTTTTCCTAATGCAGCCCAGGATACTTTCAGCCATCTCTGACACCAGGGCATGCTGCTGGCTCATGTTCAACTTGGTGTCCAACAGGACCCTCAGGACCTTTTCTGCAAACCTGCTTTCCAGGAATAAATTTTATGGTGGTGTCTGAAGGCAAAAATATTTCTTGAGGGCAAGAATTCAGCACAGATTAAAAAAGATCAGGTAATATTCACAATGGTGGTACCTTAAATCATTACTTAGTGGTGCTGAACATTTTGTAAGGCAATTATCTTTCTTCACATCTTAAGCTTAAGGTGTTTGTTTGGCGTAAGTGATTATGCAACATCTGGCTGCTGGAAGAAGAAGGACAGTGGCTCAGCATCACTCTGTGTCATTTGATGCTGCCCACAGTCAGTGACTGGAAACCAATCCAAGCAAACCTCAGCCCTGATTTGGTACGGCAGTTCTAAGTGTGGAACAGCTCCAAGACTAAAATCCTTCATGGCATTTCTGAACTCAACCGAAAGTGAAAAGTAACAAAATTTTTCAAAGCTACTAAAAGGTGCTCTGCTCTGATTAACTGCTCATCATCTTCTGAGGCACATGAGGCACTGTAGTCCCTCTGCTAGGCTGAGATTTAGCCTGACATCCAAAAACTCCGGTATGTTCCATCCAGCACAACATAGCTTCTGTTAACTGATGTATATAAGTCATTGTAGGGGAGAGAAACAAAGGACATCAGCACCCACCTCCTGAATGCCAGATTCCACAATGAGTGGTTTCTTGATTTTTTGGTGTACGTTCATTTTGCAAACTACTGTCAGGAGACAAAATCCAAACTTAAAATCTTTTTATTTCTTTGGTTGAAACACTTCCAGAATTTCTTACAGTGTTTTTGTCTCGGATAGCCTTTTATGACTTTATTCAAATTTTGCCTTCCCCCTGCTGACCCATCAAAGTGGTTTCCTCACTAAAATTGTCATCCTGCACAAATGGTGTAGTCATGCTTTGTAAATCACACAGACCTCGAAGCAGCTGTTCCTTCACAGCTACAGAAAGAGTTGGAGCAGGACTCCGCACAGGAATCTTTGGGCACTGCCCAGAAGCACAGGTGCAATGAAAATCCATGAGCCTGGTAACTGATTACTCTACAGGCTCACTGAACCAGAGCTGTGCGAAACGATCCTCTTGCATAAATAGACAAGAAAAATGGGACAGTTGGCTTGGCAAGGTGGAGATGCAAAAATTATCTATGCAAGTAAATATGCACGGCTCAGGTCACACTATCAGTAAACACGGGCTGGGCCAGAAGGAGCATTTGTTCCCAAGTCCTTCAGAACTGAAAGTAAGAGCAGAGTTCAAAAACAAATGCCATTACCTGATATGAGCAGCTGATTCATCAGACCCTGCCCCCTGACTTGCCACACACAATGGATGGCAGCCCCAGTGGAGTAGGGACATTTGGGAATAGATGCACTACAAGAATTCTGAAGTCCATGACACCCATAGCCCATTGTCAGCAGGAATATTTGAGCCATGGATCATCACTACTCTGGTTATAACTCTTCCAGTAAGTTATACAGTGCCCACATTTGTTCTTTGAGCCACCCTGAGGCCAAGCAGAGCTGTCTGCTCATAGCCAGGCTATCAGACTCTCCTACCACCCATTCTAGGGTGGTTGCATCCAAAATGTCCACTGAAAATGATCCCTGGTCTCTGCTAATGCCCAAAATGAAACCAAAAATCTTTTATCAGCTGCTAAGCCAACGGTGCTAAAGGTGTGCCAGGAACCATGACAACAGTTTGGCAATATAGAGGGTTAAGTTTCAGTGCTTAGGAAGTCACCAAGGACTGTTTGATTTACTAGTATTGATTATCTTAATTATCAAAACAACTGCTGTTTGGCAGCACAATGTGATCTATCTCAAAAGGTAGAAGGTGGCCATGTCCCACAGCTCCTAACAGCTGGATAGAGGTGACTGAAATCCTTCTTTTCTACTGCTTTTGTTCTTCTTTGTCCTTTTGATTTGTTTGGGGTTTTTAAGGTTTTGTGGTTTTTTTCTTTTGTCTAACAGGAACAGACCACAGTTGTCCTCACTCATTTCTGAGTTTCACTACTCACTGTGTAAAAAAAACCCCACACCATTAGAAATTTGTTCCAAACTGATGCCCTACAACTTTCAAGGAATACTCTGCTCTTCACAGAGAGCTTTCGTAAATAAGAGCTCTGCACTGAATTTTTCCACCACCTGCATGATTTTATAATTTTTGGTCCCTCTCTGCTCTTCTCTCTTTTTTTGAACCCAATGACATTCTTCTTGAGATGTAGACACCCCAAGTCCCCAGGGTGTGGGTTCATGGAAGTTTTATGTAGCAGCAAAAGGACATCCTAGTCCATTCCTCACTGCCCTTCGTGATGGTGCCTCTGTTCCTGATGGCTTCTTGCTTGTCACTGCACGTAAAGGCAGAGATTTCAGAGCCCTCCAGCAGTGATGCCAAGGTGTCTCTGGTGCACTGATTGTAAGTATCCAGGAGACGTGATTTACATTATTTTCCACAGATGAACTATTGCACATTTTTCTTCCTCTGCCATGTCCTTTACCTTTCACTCAGTTTTGTCAGATCCTTCTGGAATTCCTCACTGTCAATGAGACATTTGTCAAAGATAGTGAAGATAATCTTTATTATCCAGAAATCTGGACCTTTAACAGCTTGTTCACTTCAAGATAACAGATCAATGTCAAATAAAACAAAGAGTGCTCACATTTCTGGCTGTAAGCTGGAAACTCTTTCATTAGTACACAAGCCCTAAAGGCCATGCCTGTCACTAAGAAGGGAAAAAATCTCAGTAATCCATACAAACTAAAAGACATCACATACCTGCTCACATCAGTGTAAACTGGGAATATTGTGAACACAAACTGTGACTCCCCCAGTTTCCCCAGTTCTTGTAGGATTATATTGCCAGTCATATAATTTCCATGCTTACTGTTACAGAACGAGCAAGATGACAAAAAGACACACATGGTCACAAGCAGCATGAGTGACTAAACACTCAGCAAGTTTTTCCTGCAAGTTTTTCCTGCAAGTTTTTCTGTCTGGACTGAGAGAGTTGGAATAGTGCAGCTGCTGCGGCTGTTACAGCAGGAGCAGCAGTGGGTGGAGAAGCCACTGAAAACCTGAGGTCTGACACTGGCTGAACTATTTTGCTGACAGAAGTGTGAATGGGTCAGGTTTTGTCCTCCTGGCAGAGCAATGAAGGCATGGCAAGAGCAGCATGGACTGACACACTGATACATGAAACTAAGAGAGTAAACATGGCATTATTAAATTATTTTTGGAGGTTCACTTCTTCTAGGTATTTTTTCATACTCCCCCTCCAGCAGTTTAAGATAATTTCATTTTTTGCAGTGAAACACAGAATTCCCTCATCACTTTGCAGAAGGGGTTCAGCAAGAGGCATCCATGGTTTTGAAGCCTGTACAAACCAAACATAAAGCTCTCCCTGTCCTAGCTCTGAGTGCCACCTGTGATCAGAACAACCACAACCTAAGATGTCTTATTTCCCTTTTCCTTGCAAGATTCCCTGAAGGCATGTTTTAGAAGACATCTGCCTGTCTCCTCTTCTTCTCACCACCTTGTATCACCTAATGTACAAGACAAATCAATAATGTATAGGCTAAAATCCTCTTAAAACCTAAAGAAGAAAGTGCAAAGCAATTCTCACAAGTTCTGCAGTAAATTAAGTTGATGTAAATGGTGGAGTCACCTCTCAGCATCCCAGAGGGTTTATAGTCTCTGCTCCTGGCTTCAGGGACTGGGTACACTAAAGATCCATGAATAGTTGAACAGTTTTAAGCTAGAAATTTAGGGTCTTCCTCTTTCTATATTCTTCTTGGCTAAAAACAAAAAAAA